>JAMKCH010004893.1:0-67061 GCA_023653785.1 Ophioderma brevispina | reverse complement strand
GTTTTAGGCAGTTCTTGAGGTAGTTGACTTTAGGAGCCCTTTAACTGTTTGATTCACAACTTTAATCCAATATTCTAATTGATCCCTAGACTGATGCGAGTAAGCCAGGCTAAATGGTTAATATTATCCAAATATAGTAATGTCAGCCTAATATTTGGTACAATGGTTCTCTGATGATAGTATATAATGATGTATTAATTTTGGCTTTGTAGTAATTTCAATTCTTTTGGTGAAAATTTGGCAAGAGGAAACTGTCTTCATGCCAAGGGCATGCAATCATAAGAATTTTATTATTTACATATGTGGCTTGTCATACTAAAATATTGCATATGTGGCTTTACAGACATTGCATGTTGGCTTTACAGATGGCTCAATCTGTGGTATGGGTTTACACATGTAATAGGGGAAGCTGTCTCCAAAGTAACCCATGGTGTTGAAATGAACTGTTCTCAAAGCCAGGCCATATTGAAAACTATGGTTGTTTGGAGAACCTGTTATGAATGAATAAAGGACTTTGTCCTACGCACGATGTGATGCAATTGGCAAACCTTTGTCTTGTCCCATTCTTTGTCTATGGACAAATTCCAATAGCTTCCAATAGCTGTTGACTTTATTCGCCATTTTGGTTAATAACCAAACACTTAAGATAGTCAAAACTATTCCTATATTTCATTCTATGAGCTTAACCAACAACTTCAACCACGTTTTACAAAAATTGGAGAAAATTTTAATTTTTGACCCCTGTACAAACCAAAATTGACTTTTCACCATTTTTACAGGTTTTACCCCATGATTCCAAAACTATAAGCCATAGGTAGTATAAACTATACCTTTTTGGAATCCTTGTAACCAGACAAACATCATAGTGTGCTTTTCAACACAATTGGAACATTTTAAATTTTTTACCCCTGTGTAACCTTGAACTCCAAGCTGGGGGACATTAAGTGGGGTTGGAAAGTGCTTCCATCAATTTTATGGATTTTCAATGCCTAAAGTACTTGTGTGCAAAAATTCAAAGTTATCCAGATTTGCACACTCACCACTAAAACGGCTTCGTAGAAACACACGTTTGTTTATCACCTCCGAATGAACCAGGGCTGCGATGGTCTACGATTCGGATTTATTAGAAAGTACGCGCAGTGTTGTGTGTCGCGAAGTGATACTGCGGAACGAGGGCCGATGATAAAGGCTAGCACCGGTAAGTGACCCGGATGAGTAGACAGCCCAATAGGAAACACGCCGTTTGAAAAGCTCTATGTGTATTTTTTTAATTACCTGTACTTAGTTTGGTGGTTGGAGGGAAACATACATATATGGTCCACCAAATCCTTCTACTCACAAGCTTAAATTATTACATCTAGATGTCAATGTAATGGACAAAACAAAAATAGTTTAGCCCAGATCTCAACAGAGAGCATACAGCCAAGCATCCTGTGTCACACAATGGAAACGGGATCAGACCAAGACCCAGAAAAGGCGAGGATGACCCTCAATACCTGGCAGCACACAACTGTTGAGATTGGGCGAGCATGGAAAGCAATAAAAGACGGGTTTTGGGGAAAATTTAGCACAGATTTTTTTAAAGGAAAAACAAAACAAACAAACAAACCGACAACAAGACAAAAACATGGACACCCGTGACATGACACTGTAACACACGCATCCAAAGCCACACCACTCACACACAAAAGTTCACCCCATTAAGAAGTCATGGTAGGCCTAACCCAAAAATTGCTCAATGCAAAAAAAGAAATCAACCAAGGTCAAGGGTCCCTTTTTGAAATGCAAATTAAATTTTTCCCATTGCTTTCAGCAATTTTGTATTCCGTTTCCTTTTCATTTTTGACCAAATCCGAAAGCAGCAAAATTTGGGGTCATTCCTTGGAAATTACACCTGTGATATAAACCTTCATGCACGAACAGAAAAGAAATACAGCTATCATTGGGGGTGTTTCTGAGTGTCAAGACTCCAACATTTCTCAAAATTGAGAAAATAAAGACTCCCCAGAAACAGAATTAATGTAAAAAACATAATCCATCCCACAGATTGGAAACTTTTCACATTCACAAAATCAAGGAAAAATCGATTTCTGCATTTTATAAGATTTTTTGGTAAAAATAGCTCTGTGAAAAATGGAAATAAAAAGAACGTATTGTGTTCAATGTACATTTCATTAGCACTCGACCTAGCACTATGAAGTCTAAACCAGATTCCAAGTCATACATGACATCCAAGTACATGTATCCACCCGTTTGTTTTCACTCAGTATGACCTGTTCCTAAGAGAAAAACATGCCTGGGGTTTGGGATGCCAGGGACTCATATTATTTTTTTTTTTTTTTTGGTTTTTGTGTCCGGTGCCCCTGGCTTTGATCTCCAATTCTGCTCTACCGCCATCACTTTATATTGCTTGAGCCAGGTCAAATTCATGATAAACAATTTACTGAACTTCCTGGTTGTGTTTTCACGGAAATGTATCCACGAAATAAGTTTAAACTATTGGCTGCAAATGCCATATTTGGAGGCCGAAAATGAAAGAAGCTGTACTCATAAGCAATCGCATTCTTCTAGACGTTAATTAATTAGCAAAAGCAGAAGGCAGGTAGTTTCTGTATCCATGAACTGATTGCTTGCCCGGCCCCGTACACAGACATGTCCAGTCCGCCTGATATAACTATCAGTTAGCTATGTTACACTTAACGCTTTAAGCGCGTTTTTTTATCCTGGTGACACACAAAATAAGCAACTTCACCCTCCTCACTTGCTGAGTATTGTCCACTTCTTCCTCCAAAAATTCTGAAGAGTTTTTAGTCCCCGAAGTTTGTATATTGTCACTTTTTCTGACATTGAGATGTTTTAGGCGTACGTGATGATCTTTCGCGAGATGCGATTGGCGCACCCTTCATTGTCGATCGCATTTGTTTGAGCTCAAGTGACGCCGGAGAGCGCTGCATCAGGTCTTAAATTGCTCATCTGGTAAAAAATTTGACCGTTTAACTTGGTTTAAACAGCAGATTTGACCTTCAGAAAGGTCAGAAATGGACTCAAAGTGTTTCCCGGAATAAATCCTTGTAGGTATACCGAAAATTATTTTTTTGTGTGATAACGCAATATTATCAATTTTGGTGCATTTATGACATATTTAGCATTTAACCTTGCGGGGATCAGTTGAGCCTTTGATTTTTAGGTTTTTTGGAGTTTTTCCACCTAAATGGTTCCCTTTCAGGCTGGAGAGTGTGGCGAAAAATAGCGGGCGTTGTGTAATAAAAATTAACCAAATTGGTGCGGGCGGTGCAAAATGGACGACCGCATGTCTGAGCACGTGCGTTACGAACCACTTGGCTACTATTGGTGATGTTTGTGTTGCCAGTTGTCGTGCAAGGCACCGTAACGTGTCGTGACGTTATATGGCGATGACCAGATAATAACAAACGAGAATGCCAAGGTTTGAAGGACAATATCTCAAAAAGGAGATGGGATATTTAAAAGATTTTTTTCACTACTGGCTTCTGAGATTGTGAATTTTTTATAGATTCATCACTGTCAACATTAAATATTTTTTAAAATAAAGTGTAACATAGCTATATCACGTCGGACTGGGCTTAATGGTCTATTCGCTCGTGGCGAAAGAGGACCCTCATACGAAAATCTCTAATATTTATACAAATGCTGCAATACTTGTACAAACCTGTGCGATCTTCTTCTTTAGTTCTGGTTAACCAAAACCAGAGGGCAACATTATCTTTTAACACTAGCTCGTTATCATCTACTGACCTCTGGTTTTTGTACCGCTGGTAAACGGAAATGACATATAACCTGAACAGTCGAAATTTGCCGAAGTGCCGCCTTTTCATACTGCTTGTACCTACCTAAAAAATCATATTATGCAAATAAAACACTTCAAACCCCCACTTGTGTGCTCTAGATACAGGGTTCGATTGTTACCCAGGTGCGCACACATGCACCAGTGCATGAAATATTGACTCTGTGCATATGAATTTTCCTCTGTGCATGTTTATTTTCGGTATTTTCCAGCCCCTTCATTTTGGGGAAAGCTAACATGTGATGTAGATTTTATTTTCTAAATCGACCCGTCTAGATTACTCGTCCATCCACCTGTACCATTCATTTTTTGATTGTCCTTCAGGGCGATAAAATTTATGAAAAATAAGGGCCTTCCGAATTACTCGAGAGAAGTTTTCACTCAGATGTTGACATCCAATTTTGACCTTTGCCTTCAGGTACTAGATCTATCGCACGGGCGTATTGAACTCAAAAATGAACGCGCTCATTTGTCTTGTTTGGAGTGATTGAACGGGTATGGCCGTTCGTATTATTATTGAACGTGTAAGTTTTTTTACCCGCCGTTTAACGAAAATAATTGGCATCGTCATATCGCGCAAGGTATTTGTGATTTCGCACATAATTTTAACTAATACCCTAACTTCAAAATTGCAGTGCCTGATCTGGTTAGTATAAACCCACATGGCCGACCATTAACCAGCCCTTACAATTGGGGTGGGTGGGGTAAGGACAGAAAGAATTTTCTGAGGGGACAATTTGGGACCTTCCCGTAAGCACTAGGTATTCTCGGGGGGGGGGGGGGAGTTCTCACTCGGTATGAAGATGGTATGTGCCCTCTAAGGCCCTCATTTTAGGACCCTTTCAGTTCCCGAGACCCTACTTTTTATGTTCAAAGCTCTATTTACTACACTTTTATTTTTTTTTTTTTTAAAAAGCAAAAAGTATCTGGAAATTGATGGAATCGAATTTTTTTAATATTTTTTTTGGAACCCTTCAACTAACAGTAAACCAACCTGGTAAAAATTGCTTTTGATAAAGTTAATTTCATCTCATCCCAGTGGACATTTAGATTTCCTTTTCAATCAATACGCCCGTGGGATAGATCTAGCTACCTGTCAATGGATTATTATGACTTGATGCAAACACAACTGTTTATTTAAATTGTGAGTCCCCAAATAGTTTTTCTTAGTTTTTAAAAAAATCTACCCTCCTTTCGGTCCATTCAGAAAGAGATCATGTTTCTACTTCTCTGCTCCAAATAGCACCAAAATCTTGATTATCTTATAAAAAAAAAATACACGCTGGCCCGTGATACTCCCTGTCCTGGCCCGAGCCCCCACCGACACGTTTTAAGTCGCGTTCAAACACTCCAACCAATACCCATACATACTCGAAAGTTTGGGGGGTCACGTGTATGAACCCTTGTATGACCAGGGTGTGACCTTTAACTCTACTTGCTCATCCAGTTTTTGGGTCTTAGACAAACATGTGATTCGCCTTTTTCCCAAAATTCGTCCAAAATCTTTATTTGTTGCTTTTTTTCGAGCCTGAAACTGCAGCATATGAAGAGAAGGTATGTGAGATTCTTCGTATCATAGAAATTTTCAGGTAACTTGCTTATGTTTGTTGTAAATTGAGGAGGAATACTGGTGTTTTATTATTCGTTCATTCTTCTGCAATGGCTCCCGTTCTGAAACCAGAGGGCCGTTTCAATGATAATGTACAGTGTTTAAGAATATGGCTACCCTCTGGTTTCAGTTACTTGAACTATCTTCGTCTTGTATTCCTCTCACCTTTTGTATCTACGTAAACCGGCACTGAAGTTATAATATATTAACAAATTTTGTGCCCGAAACTCCCGGTCGAATGATCAAACGTGTTGTTGCAATTCTCCAGTGTTTTTCCTAACAAAAATTCAGTTTAGGCGTGGACACTCGCGGCAGTGGTGGGGAAAATGTAGCCCCAATATTGGTTTCCTAGTGTGACAAAAAACACAGTCTCCACCGAGTCCTTGCCGAAAATGGCGCTTTGAGCGCATTTTGATAGTCAAGCAGCCCAATGGGCGTGTAACACGACTTAGCAACCTCAACAGCGGCGGCGACAGGTGTGATCTTTGCTGAGTCCCTCTCGCATCGTTTGACATAAACGCACGGAAGGTACGTTGAGCTGTGAGCTCGCGATGGATGTTTTGCAAAGAGGCTGCATAATGTGACTTCAGGCTTATCAACGATAAACAAAAATGTCCGGCGTGTCTGCAATAGTGTGTGATTTCTTACTGCTCAAAACTTCAGAATTTACACTACCACTGAGTCCAAAAATTAATTCTAAGATTTTTAGCCCAGTGGAGATCCATCTGTTCACCAAAGGATAAATTTTGGAAGGTTAATGTCTCAAAATGTGGTAAAATGAACGTTCTAATTTTTGTTTAGAAAGTTCTCACGGAATGGCCATATAGCGTACGAAAGTGCGAGACTACTAACACAGACATGACAGATATCGATCTCGAATCTGTTAAATCCCTCTTGCTCTACGTGTCCCAGTAACTGTTGACTTCAGGCATGTTATCTTTTCACAATTTGACGTATCTTTCACTGCCTGAAGGCCCCACAGTGATTCAACGGCGTTAAAGACCGTTTAACAACAGCGTGTGCGCACAGCGACTGTCCGACCAAAACTGCGCAGTTGGTTTACATTTTTCAGAGACATTAGGAGAGTTCCAGAAAGAGCCCCCCAATTTTTTTTTGAACCCTTGTTTTTTTGGCATATGTTGGAATGCTTTCCAAAGTATTAGATCACACCTGAACTGAAGTGAATGAGGTCACTATGAGGATGGACGTATACTTTATCGAGCTCCGCTCGATTTTTAGGCTTTAACTGTTTTAGTTTCTGATTATTTCGCAGAATTTTGATGTTTTTTAAATCCCCAGACATTGTACATAAACTTTTATCGTCACTTTGATGGTTTTTTATTGAACTTTTAAACAGCTACGATTAGACTGGATACTTGATTTTATTTGGACCTTGTATTGTATTGACTGTAATTTGTAATCAGATGGCCCGCCGTACACCCCACATGTAAATCATCCCGGAGGGAAATATTTTTGTTTTTACCAATGCTGCTGACCGCCGCGTTATTGACACCCCGCTGCCGACTTGCCCAGGATGTTTCACCGGTTTCTACTGACCAACTGACTACATTTACAACACACCGTAATGGACATATTTTGTATACCTGGACACCTGCCCGTTTCCCCCCCCCCCCCCCCCCCCCCCCCCCCCCCCCAAAAAAAAAAACCCCCCCCCCCCCCCCCCCCCCCCCCCCCCCCCCCCCCCCCCCCCCCCCCCCCAAAAAAAAAACCCCCCCCCCCCCCCCCTTAAAAAAATTAACCCCCCCCCACCCCTCCTCCCCCCCCTTATTCCCCCACCCCCCCCCCACAAAACAAAAAACCCCCCCCCCCCCCCCCCCCCCCTCCACCCCCCCCCCCCCAAATATAACCCCCCCCCACCCCCCCCCCCCCCCCCCCCCAGCCCCCCCTTGGTCCTGCTATCACGACAACAGGTTGTGGCGTCGCTATAAAGTCACACTATTATTTTTTTGCAAATTTGGCTTCATCAGAAATAAATCATGTCTTCATATCCAAACTTTTTAGTTGTTTGCCCAATTTACTCTCTGCTTGACCTTAGTTCTACTGTGAGCATAACCTTTTGGTCTTTCATTAATCTTTTAACATTTGGCCATTATCGTATATCAGCTAACGTAAGGTTTATGGCCGCTGTACAGGGACTTGGTATCCCCCATAAGCTAACGCATCACATCCTTAAAACCAATCCACCACTGTGTCATCTTTGTGTCACCTTCTTTCACCCAAAAGTGCCTTAGTGGAATCTTATGTTTTTGTTGATAAAAACTAAGAGTGTTCGACCTTTGACCCGTCAAACTCCAAAACTGCAACCACTCACTCATGACAGTTTTATGGAGTAATAATTCTGAGTTGAAATTCATCCGTTTAGTACAATTTTTTTTCGGCGTTTTTTGTATGAAAACAATGTTGCGGATCTGTTCTGTAGTATTGTAATGCTACAGAGTCCTGTTTAAGGTAAGTTTTGTAATTCTTGACTATGTCAGATGACATTAAATTTGGTGTTGGCTATTGTGGATACATTCCCCTGTACAGCGTCATAACTTTACGTCCAAATGGTTAAAAGATGAATGAAAGACAAAACGGTTAGCTCCAGCAGAACTACTCGCTAGACTTATGACACTTGCCGGGGATGTCCCATCCAACCCTGTCCAGCTCAAAGTAAATAGCCTTGCAGTACCTGCTCTAAAGCCTGTAAGTGGGGTCAAGACTGCATTGTATGTGAAGTTGTGAAACATGGATGCATAGAGATTGTTCGATATGAATGAACAGATTTTTCAGCAATTAGCAAATTCTTCTTGTTCATGGGATATGCGTATAACTGTGGTAACCCCAATTCATTCATCGGTATTTGATTCTGTTATTTTCTCAACCAGCAATTCATTGAGTGTCTTCCCGAGTGAGACAGTGGTGTATAACTAACAGCATCGTGGTGACCCAATCTGTAGTTCCCCTCATCACCATCTCGTGGTAAGACTGAATCAAAGCAACGTGAGGAGCGCACAAAGAGACCCCAGTCCTGTCTTCAAACAGATACCAAACGGCCTGGTTCACAACATCAAGGTAGACGGTACATACTTAAGATTATAAATAATCAATGTTAAACAAGGATTGACGAACAAAACACAATCATTTGCCGATAAGTAGTTGGAACACACGCACCGCACATCATTTTAGCCACTGAAACATGGCTTTCCCCCCGCAAGTCATGGACACGAACTGCTACCCCCCCTACAGCTAATGACACCATTTTTAGAAGGACTGTCTAAAGTGCAGTAGAGGTGGGAGTCCTATAGCGTTCTAATACATTATTTGCTACTCATTTTCCTGAACTTGATGTTGACACCGAAGTCTTATGGGTTAAGATTCAAATGGCCAATATTAAACCTGTTTCATTGGCGGTCCTTTACTCGCCAACAAAACTTAGGCGCTGACCCACTCAGAACTAATCACGAGTCCATCTCTAAAATTGATTCTTCTAAAAACCACACAATATGGATTGCCGGTGTTCTATTTTAGCATTCTATCACTTACGAATGATCCAACGAGTGCATTTTTTGTGCTCAAAACAGCCATCAGAACACCCCTACTGCCACATTAAAATTTCGGTGCGCCCACACCTAGTAGCGGTCCCACCTAGATCGGTAACGTCCCAACCAATGACGTCACTGGGCAACCAAAACCTTTGGGGGGGCTCTTTTTTGTGTCTCAGTAGGGGCGCCATGTTTAATTTTTTACTGGGCTTTTAAAACACATAATTTTTCCCCATCGCGCCGTTTTAATTGGAGACTAAGATCTATATTTCATATCTGATATAGTCTACGTTATCTATGGCTGATCGGAAGTTTGGATGCTGTTGTGTTGATGGTGTTTTGAAGACTTTTCAAGATCGACGATCGGAGGTGCAACTTCGGCAGTTTTTCAGAATTTGAAGCTGTTGACATCAGTATCAGATATATATTATATGTGTTCGTCCATTACATTGTTGCCCCGCGCCTCAGGCCTCTTGTTTCGCGCTGCTCTTCTGCGGTGTTAAGTGGGCTTATTGCTTGGCCAGGTTTAGTCCACACTTAGACCGCCAGGGCATTATGGGGGATATGTGTGTGTCCCGTGTCTTGGTCTGCTCCCTTGCAATTAGTTTCATTTTTTCGCCCTTGTCGATAGGCTCGCGGTGCAGCCATGTCTTTATGTGCCCTTCAAGGTTCTACCTGCTTTAAGGTGCCTGGAATCTCAAAAGTTTCTTAAATTTTTTTGGGGGGGAGTGCCTGTTTCTTTCTTCTTCTTCTGTCCGTCCGTCTTTTCTTCCTGCCTATCTGTTCCCCCTCCTCCTGTTCTCGGCTCAATGTTTATCAAAGGGTGGTCAGAATTGAAGACATTTCAGAAGTACTACTTTTGATGAATTGGATTTATATATGGAGAAGGAAAATTTAAGAAGACAAGGCTAAGGCTAAGACTATACCTTCTCCGTTCGTGGCATCTCCCTCCTGGTCATCCGCCGGTGAAGTCTCTACCCCGACCCCTCAACCTAAAGAAGTTCAAGATTACAACAATTTCTACTTTGAACTCTAGTCTCCAGCTATGTTTACGACGGTTGGCCACGGAGGCTTCAGACGATTTTATAGGGCTAACCCTGTTCCCCGCCACTCCTGCAGTTATTCAAGATAAATGGCCAGTTATGGACGTTAAAACCCAGGGTGTATTAGTGTATTTACGATTGGCTGGTCACTTCCAAACCCCTTCCATTCAGGGTGAATTGGAAGATTTCAAAACTGTTGAGTTAGTCCGACGGGTGGCCGCCTCAGTTAATAAGTCTAAAGACATCCAGCCATGGCTTTTTGACGGCTCTATTCAGTCAAGTGATCCGACGACCTTGCAGTTTAATCAACGGGAAGAACTTCTGCCTCAGTACAGTGATAATTCACAATACCTAACCAACCAGGCTGGCACTTATTCCAATGGAGGGAATGATAAACAACGTCGTCCACCGCACCCGTGGCCTACAGGAATGTGTGTATGATAATGAGATGAGGGCGACTTCCTTGTCGGCGGCGAGTGAAACTCAACGCCCGTTGTTAAACACTATTGATGATGATAGAGTTTTATTGATAGGGTACCCGGTGTTACTCTGGAATCGCTCGATTTCCGTAATAGTGTGTGGCTTTGCGTGACGCTGATATAGAGATAGTTCATGATAGAGATGATTATTCCCCGAGTCGGCTCTACGCCTCCTGACGGCCGTGCACCTCGTCCCGTGTGATGACTCAGTCATTCCATCTAGGGCCACCGCTGCTACCGATGGTGTACCGACAGTCCATGAGACTTTTTAAAGGAACATATATATTATTGACGGAGTTAGTTATCTTTCAAACGAGGGTCAGACCTATTTCTTCCTCCCCGACTCCGAAGAAATTAAAGTTGGTTGATGTGGAGGTGTACAACGATAAAGTAATAGTTTCTACTTCCACGTACGTCCAAGTCTCCTGTTGTTTCCGTCCCGGTTTCCCAGTTCGTTCATCTTACATTCTTCGGGGCCGTCGCCCGTCCGTTGCCCCCCCGGCCACGATATACTTAATCCGTTCCTTCCTCCGCCTATTCAACCGTCTGGGGTCGCCGTTTCAGCTGTTTGTTCCCCGTCGGCTTACCAATCTTACCACCCAATCGACCAGCTGTCGTCATGCTTCCAGAAGGGGTTCTCCTTCATCGATTCTCTTATCTGATACCAGAAAGTATAAGGATCATTCTTCTATTTCCTGTAGACGTCGCTCTCCTTCCAGAGATCGCTGTCCCATACGCAAGCCATCCAGTGATGGTCACTGTAGAAGACGTTCTTCCTTTCTGAGAGAATCAGAATTTTGTATAATATGTTGGACTGTAAAGGGGATTCTTCTTAGGGACATTCAAGCCGTCGCAGCCTCGTTCTCCAAATAGGGATGGCTCTGGTGCAAAGAATACTTTCTTCTCCTCTCCGTCTAGAAAGTCTCATTCAAGTAGTAAGAGAAGGCATCATGACTCTTCTAAGCCCTGACTACCGAAAGATCTAGAGACTCTCCTTCAGGTACTTCTACTTCTCCAGTCCTCGGTCCAAGTCCCATTACCGGAAAGATTCTTCAGGTTCAAGGCATAGTGAAAAGTCATTTCATTTGTCCTTAATCCAAGACGTTTATCGTGAGAATCAGTTCAGTGGCTTCTCCTCGGCGAACTGATTCTAGTCCGACCACCGACTCGTTCCTCTGGTGCAGTGAAATTGCCGTTTATAGTTGATCTCCAGAAAGGTTCTCAGAATATTGATTGAATGTTCTCTGATAACTCCTATATCAAAGCCTATGATAAAGTTATTTACTCCAAGACTGGAGTTCTAGTTAATCTGTTTCTGATGATAAAGAGAAATCCGCCGTGCAACATGAAGTGCTAAATCCCGAAGGTGCTAGACCTGATAATGGGATAGAGATATCCCTTGTGAATCAACTAAATGTGATTCATCAACAGAAATGAGCCTAACCTGATGCCTGGCTCCTACCCGTTGTTACTACTCCTCGAGTTCAAAGCCACCGAAACTACTCAACCATTTTTGACTGATGCTACTCCATGCATTGCACAATCTAGTCAAGATACTTCAAGTAAGAGCGGCACTATTGATAATTTGAGCATAGATCGATCTGTTTGGGATACGAGTTAAGATAAATTTCCCAAATATTTGGAGCTCCTTATTTCGATGTTGACTCTCCTTTATGACGGAAGACTTTGAAGTTCTACGTTACCTATCTCCAGGTGTTGCTGCATCCTTTTTTTTTTGGCAGCTGTTTTTGGTTTTTGGGTTCCAAATCGTGGATTGAAATGTGATTCTGCTACATTCCTCAAGATTCTACAACTTCGGACCTTGGTGTGGCCGCAAAGCATTATAGAAAACAGGTAGTGAAGCCTAGTTCCTGTTACGACAGACTTAAACAGACTATTGATGGGTTCAGAAGTCTATTGGACTGATATATCAGAAGAAGACTCCCCTTCTCATATGGATTCCTGAGTCTTTCCCTTCAAGTGAGGAAGATAAAGCATTCTTCTCTGTACCTTGGTTCCTGACCCTTGCTGGATAAAATGAAATCTTGATGAAAAACTTATGAAAGCCAAGACCATGCCCTCCAGTTGGTTTTGAAGGCGTTCATTCTAGAAACATAAGGAACCTGTCCATATAGTGGAATTCATGGAATTAGGGCAAAGAACGCTGATCTCCGCCATTTTGAAAATCGCCGTGGATGGTAATGAGAACTTCAAATGTAGCCGTGTTGTCTCTTAGCCACCTTATCAACGGGTTATTGGAGCCTAATGTAGAGCTGTCTAATGAAGCTATTGAGAGATTGCCGTTATATTCTGAGAGATCTCATCATCACTGTCTCAGAGCTTTTCACGAAGACTGCTTATACCATTTTGTAGGCTCTAAGAATAAAGAATGCTGTTGAATCTGCTTGAAATTTTAACAGCCAAAGAAGTCTCCTTAACGCGCCCAGAGGAAAGATCTCTTGAGGACTGGTTCTGTTTAAGCTTCTCAGGAAGAAGAATGTGTAAAAGCTGCAATCAAGCTGCCAAGAGGTGTAAATAGTAACAAGTCCAGAGGCTCCCTCCAATATAGACCTTATATACAACCCTTATGTTTATGGCTACCGCAGAAGTCCTCCGCCTCCAGTTATGGTCCTGCCAATAGAGGTAATTAGAGTTCCTTTCGGAAGTCGGAATATGGCTTTCAAGATAGCACGTCCCACTATAGAGGTCCCCTAGACGTTCAGAAGCTTTCTTCCTACTCCAGACGTAGAGGGCGCCAACGTGGCGCGAGTAGGGGAGAAAGTCCAATTGAACTCCTACCTACCTTTGGACTCCATTGGGGGGCGTCTGAAGTTTTTCCTCCCTGCGTGGCGATCGATAACCTCGGATCAATGGATTCTACAGACGATTTCAGAAGGTTACCATTTGGAGTGTTTACCGATCTTCCGCCGATGAAAGTCAGATTCTGCATACGCCTATGCCAAAAGAGACTTTAAAAGGCATGATATTAACCCTAAACACGGCCGAGAGGCAATGAGAGCCCCGAAAACGTGGTACCAGTCGGAAAATGTTTTTTCGTTGCATCTCGGGCGTCAACAACTATTTTTTTTGTGTCGCGCAAATGACTCTCATTGCCCTCAATTGCATCTGGGCCGTCTACCGGAAAATGACGCGATGTTCCTCGTTGCATTTGGCCGTCTTTTAATGAAAATGACGCCATGTCCTCGTTGCATTTGGCCGTCTTTACGGAAATGCGCGATGTTCCTCGTTGCATTGTGGGCCGTCTTTACGGAAAATGACTCGTGTTCCTCGTTGCTTGGGGCCGTCATTACCCGGGAATGATGGCGATGCTGTTTCACTGGCATTTGGGCCGGTTTTGCCCGCAGAAGGCGGCATGCTTTTTCATCAAATCAGAGCGGGTGACACTTGTGTACAATTCCCTAACAATTTTTCTATTTTCGATGGGAATAGAGCCACCATTTTCGATAAGCATTTTTTTATTATGCCATAAACGCATTCATGACGTAAACCGGAGCCTGACGTACATAAATAGCGCCACGTACGATCTTATGATGTAGCGTAATAGCGCCACTACTTCAACTACTGGCGAACTATAAGCTACAAATTTCCTGCAGATCAGTGTGCAGTACGCTTCATTATTTATTTATTTATTTATTCCCTGTTTTTATTGTATTCGCACGCGATGTTTCCTCGGTGCATCTGGGACCTCTTTCCAGAAAATGGCCGATGTTTTTTCGTTGCATCTGGGCGGTCTTCCCGGGAAATGGACGCGATGTTTTTCGTTGCATTTGGGCCGTCTTCCGGAAAATGACGCGATGTTTTTCGTTGCACATCTGGGCCGTATTGACTTTACTGTCTACTTTTCCTGTGCCGGGAAAAACGCCGAGATGCAATGACACGCAAACTTTGGCTCTCGTTGCATCTTTGGGGCGTAAAAAAAAAATAGATTGCCCTTCGTTGCATTTGGACCGTCGGTCGGCAAAACGACCCGGTTCCGGGTTAGGGTTTTAAAGAAGGAAGTGAAAGAATTGCTAAGAAAAAAGGGCAATTTTCAATAAGAAATTATGGAATGCTTCTATTCGTGTTTCTTCCTGGCCCCGAAGAAAACAGGAGACCTCATACCTATCATAAATCTACGCCCTGCGAACAGATTTATTCGACAAGACTTTCGAATGGAAACCCTTTCAGCGGTCATCAAAGAGTTGAAGAAGGTCTGGTCGGCGTCGACATTGGATTTAAAACGCTCCCTCCATGTTTCAGTTTTCCTTCCTCCTCATCAAAATGTCTTCGCTTCAGATTCGACACCAGTCTTTATCAATTCCAAGTTCCTGCCATTTTCGGGACTTTCAACTGCTCCCTTACCTTTACAAGACTAGTAAAGACAGTGGGCAGAACATCTGAGACGAGGGGCGTCCAAAATTTCGTCTATCTCGACGATTGGTTTATTGTAGCCCCAAGCAAATCAAGTATGTTAAAGCAGTTAACTGTATGGTTATGATTCCGGTGAAAGAGGGCTGGGCCTTTATAATAAACCTACAGAATCAAGTCTTATTCCAAGCCAGAAACAGGATTTCCTCCGGAGCGATTTTGGACTTGAAACAGCCAAAGCTTGTCCAACAGAAGATAGAATTTCAAGATTTGAGGATTGTATCCTGCTCAGTCTGAAGGCATTTTATCTCCGGCTCTCTATGGCTCGCTGCTTAGGATGATGGCCAGTTTGGTAGACCTTCTCCCCTTCTGCCTATTGAGGATGAGGACTTCTTTCTCCAGCTACAACCTCCGGAGTTACTACAGAGACTACCGTCAAGATCTAACGCGTCAGTAAACCGTTAAAGCCAAAGAGTGCCATAAGCACCTACATTGTTTCAGCACCACGAAGAATCTTATGGTGGGAAAGAATTCCAGGAGCCTCCTCATCAAGTTATTAAAACAACAATAATGCTTCGAAGGACAGGATGGGGAGCCTACCATGAATCCCACAGAATAAAGGAGTATGGTCCAGATGATAGGAAAGCTCCATATAAATGTCCTAGATTTGCTAGCAGTCTACCACGTTCTAAAGCGGTTTTCAAACCAATGATTCTTGGGAAGTCAGTGAAAATCAGATAAGACATCCAACTGTTGTTGCCTACATAATCACCAAGGAGGTACAAAGAGTATCCTCATGCGCACTACAACCATCCGCCCCGTCTCTTGGTGCCAGTATCATTTAATTACCCCTCAAAGGCGGACTCTCCCAGGATTCATATAAACTGTATCGCAGACAGCTTTCCCGAGGGAAATCAGCCACGAGGATAGCTTACCTCGGATCAACCGTGGGTGTTGCAGGTCTCAACCGCCCATATGCCAGATGTTTTTTTCAAAACATTTACAGGCCCATGGTGGATCTGTTTGCGAACAGCAAATCACCAACGCCCAACATACTTGCACTTGGCTGAACGGACGAGAAAGCCTGGGTGAAGAACTGCTTACAATAAGTTGGAGACCTGATTGCTTCGCCTTTCCCCGATAACATTCTGGCAAAAGTACTAGAACGAGTTTCAGCAAATCAAGGTCTGCAAAGATGCTGCTTTTATCCCCCCATTTTGGGCCACGTCAGGTTTGGGTTTTGAGGCTGGTCAGCATGTTGGAAGACCATCCCAGACTGATTCCTTTAAGGCAAAATCTATTGGTGGACGGAGAAACAGAAAGGAGTGTCGCCTCCAAAGACTAAAGTCTCTACATTTGACTGTGTAGCCTCTCTCAAGCTCGCTTTCAAACGCAAGGGCTTTTCAAAAGAAGCTGCCTCTCCCTGGCGGCGGGAGCACAAAGGAAGTCTACCCTCCATTAGCTACAATAGCCCCCGACTTCGACGTTCATCAAGTCCTGGTGGGCAAGAAACATAAGGTTGATTCCGCATACTGCTCTGTAGAAACATGGCTACTACTTCCGTGACTTCTCTTTTTCAAGAAAATCCTTCACCTTCGACATTAGGAACTACCCTGTCCCGCCATTTCTACTATCCATGATAGCCCGGACTGTTAGAGAAAATAAGGGTCTCTCGGATCTCATTAAAGAATGTAATAAAACGTCCAACTATTCGGAACCTCACTCCTTCTTGGGTATCTTCCATTATCCTCCCTACGTACTGGCTATCCGTTTGGACCTTTGGACAAAGCCACCTCCTTGACTTGACAAGAAAGACAGCATTCCTCCTTATGGTCCGCTTCAACCAGAAGGTGTTCCGAAATTCATGGGTTATCTATTCTCGACTTCTACCGACAAAAGTATATGAGATTGCGACCTGCTCTACAATGTTCTCTACTTCCCGTGCTGGTTTCATGGCTAAAACTCAGACACTCAGTTTGCACCTCACAATAGTACTATCAGCTACCCCGTGTTAACTAGTGATCATGAGGATAAACGCTGGTTCCAATGCAGTCAGAGGCTCTTCCCGACATTATTCCCAGCCAGCACTGCCTTTTTGATGAAATATTGGATTCTTCAACTTTTGACCACCTCTTTATAACTACAATAAAACCTTACAACCTGCAACAAACAACATGATCACGCTGGTCACTTCCCCTCATCTACTGAGTGGACTTAAAGGTGGAAAGCCTCAGTCACTGGACAGTACATCGCCCTTACCCTCATGCTCATGAGATAAGAGTCAGGCACATCTGGGCCTTTTCACTTAGGAGTGGAACATTTTCTGATATTATGGAATCAAAGCAGGATGGAGGACGCCTACTACATTTCAAATATTTATATGAAGGACGTGCTTACTAGTAACCAAACCTTGGCCAAAACCATCCTGTCACCAAAGCAGTCGAGTCAGAGGAGGGATGCCATGGCATCATTATAATATGCTCACTTAAGGTGAGATGCCGGTTTAACTAATCTGTACCTATATTGATACGTGTTTTAATATACTATCATTATTTTCTGTATATTGGCTATACTATGGGGCAAAATATTTCACTTCCATTAACCCTAACCCGGACCGGGTCGTTTTGGCGGCCGACGGCCCAAATGCACGAAGAGCAATCTATTTTTATTTTTAAAACGGCCCATATGCAACGAGAGCCAAAGTTTGCGTTTCATTGCATCTCGGCCGTGTTTTCCTTCTCCCCGGCACAGGAAGAAGTAGCGTAAAGTCAATAACGGCCCAGAGTGCAACGAAAAACATCGCGTCATTTTTTTCCCGGAAGACGGCCCAAATGCCAACGAAAAACATTCGCGTCATTTCCCCGGACGACGGCCCATATGCAACGAAAAACCTCGCGCCATTTACCGGAAAGACGTCCCAGATCAACGAGAAACATCGCGTGCGATGCAATAAACAGGGTAATAAATAAATAAATAAAAATGGATGTGTACCTGCACACTGTTCTGGATGAAATTTGTAGCTTATAGTTTCGCCAGTCGTGAGTGGCTCTATTACGCTACGTCATGTCGTGCGTGGCGCTGTTACGCCACGTCATGCTCCGGTTTAAGTCATGATACTTTTATGCATAATTAACAAAATAGCTTATCGAAAATGTGTGGGGCTATCACCATCGAAATCGAAATTGTCTCTGGGCATTTGGTACACGTGTCACCCGCCTATGAAAAGCATTCGCCTTCTGCGGGCAAACCGTCCGAAAGACAGTGAAAAGCATCGCTCATTTACCATGTCAATAACGGCCCAATGGCAACGAAAACCTCGCGCATTTTCCCAGAAGTACGGCCCAAATGCAACGAAAAACATCGCGTCATTTTTCGGGAAGACGGTCCCAGTTGCAACGATAAACATCGCGTCATTTTCCGGTAATGCCGGCCCAGATCAGTGAGGCTAATGGCGAGTCTTTGCGCGATCAAAACATATTGTGTTGACGGCCCAGATGCAACGAAAACATTTTCCGACCGGTACCACGTTTTGTTGGCTCTCATTGCCTCTCGGCCTTGTTAGGGTTAAAAGAAACACATGGCGAAGAGGACCCCTCTACTACTGAGGAGCCTACCGGCTCCACTTCCTCCACCTAGTGACCAGTGATTGCAGTCATGCACTATGTTGGATCATTTCTGTACTGTAAGAATGCATAAAATAGAATATACTACCAAAATTGTGGATGTTCATTTTAATACAGGATCCTTACGAATGATCCAACAATAACCCTCATCCAGGGCCCTTCCCCGCAAGTGAGCCTTGGGGAAGGTACAAAAATGAGCAAAGGATTCTGGTCGCCAGTGACGTCATATGGTTGGGCGTACCGATGGTCTAGCGTGGACGCCTACTAAGCGTGGGCGCACCAAAATTTTTTAATGTGGCAGTAGGGGTGCCTGATGGCTTTTTTGAGTGCACAAAAATGCCTAGTTGGATCATTCCAAGTATACAATGTATAAAATAGAACAATCTCCCAATTATTGGTAGTATAATTTTCAATTATCCCCGATGTAATGTCTGTCCAACGAGAAAACCACACGGTTTCCTGTTATCCACCAGAAGTTACATCTACCCTTCTGGACTTGATTGGTGATTTTTTTCATTCCATCCGCTTGCGAGGGAGGTTAACCATGTTCAGGAACTTCTGTCCCGCTAGTGTTGCGAACATCCTGCAACTTTTACTCTGTTACCAATCCTGATGTGTGTTCACCAATTAAAACCTGCTGGGGATATCTGATCATTTTATCTGACTGCAATTCTAATTTGAAACCACCATTCAAAATCTACTCGCCTTAAAATCTTCAAGTTCTCATAAGGCAGAATGTTGATGCATGAAGAGAGGATAAATTCATTTGCCTGATCATTCATGAAACGCTGATAAATCTAGCTTCGAAGATAACTTTAACAACTTTCATAATCTCATTTCCACAATGAACTCCAGTATTCCTTCATCATTAAGACCTAGTATCCGTGGTGTCACGGTCAATAAAGCACTCACCCGCAGGAAACGGAAGCATTCTACCCGGGAACTGGGAACGCTACGATATTGATGAAAACAGTCACAAAAACAACTTCGGAAAGCAGAACATGAATACCTCTCCATCACAGTCTTCGAGTCACTCTGTACCGATTCCAAACGTTTTTGGTCTTTAGTAAAAATACGTCGCAACTCTACTGGGATCGCTGCACTGTGGAACTTGTAAGGACTTAGTAAGTTCTGCAAGGGAGAGGCGAGACCCTCAGTTCGTCATATAAGTCTGGTTTTACGAGAGAGGGAAAATACCAACAATTCCTATCCAGAACACGCACCACCCCCCGCCCCCCCCCCCCCCCCCCTCTCTAAGGTTCCGCCGTTAACAACCATCCGGAGGGCGTCTTCAAAATTCTTAACAAGCTAGCGTCCCCGCCAAAAATAAAAAAAACTCCGGGCCTGACGATTCATCCTTTCATCCTACAGAGTGCTAGAGAAGTTTACACCAATCCTAACAAAATATTCAATCAGAGTGTTTCCACCGGTACCATCCCACTGCATGAAAAAAGCAAATATCTCCGCCATATATTCAAAAAAGGTTCTCGCACTGATGCCGCAAACTACAGGCCTGTTTCACCACCGCCATTTGTTGTAAGGTTGTTGACATGTTATTATAGACCCATAATGAGCACGCTTGATACCATCACGCACTGAAGCGATTTCCAACGGGCTTCGATCCAGAGATCCTGTGAAACCCAACTTTTAACAACAGTCCATAATATCGGCAATTGCAATGAAGCACAATTAAACAATTTACGCAGGGTTTTGGATTTCGCCAAGCTTTTGACACCGTCCCACATCGCAGATGCTTCGTCAACTAAATTTGGCATAAAATGGTTTGTTACACAATTGATCACATCATTCTCACAACAAGACAGTTGGTTATCATCCAAGGCATCTCATCCAAACCTGTGGAAAGTTCTTCCGGAGTGCCCCCAGGGGACTGTTCTTGACCCCTCCTGTTTCTCATTCATTAACGTTTTACCTGTGGACTCAAGGCAACGTTTGCCTGTTCGCAGATGATTGTGTTATCTACCATCCTATATCCTCATCGAGCCACTGTGATGTCCTGCAGAATGACTTAAATGTCTTGAAAATGTGAGGCCGAAATGTCCTAATCAACGCCAGAACAAATGCAATGTTTGAGGTTCTCCCGTAGTAAACCAATTTGAATATATTCCTACAAAATTCTCTGGCCAATCTTACAAGCATCAATCAACATAAATATCGCTGCGTCATTGCTCTCCTGCGACATTAAGTGGAACGTACATGTTGACAAAGTTGAGTCTAAAGCCAACAGCATGATAGGATTTTTCTCCGTCGCAATCTGGGATCAGCCCCTCAAAGGTCAAGGTTTCAAGCGTACAAAAGCTTAGTGCGACCCCACGTTGAGTTCTGCAGTTTCTGTATGGGACCCACTACCAACGTAACATCCAGAAGGTAGAGCCTTACAGTGCGTGCTGCGCGATTTATTACCATTAACATCCTCAGCGGAGTCTCCTTGACGGCAATGCTGAACGACCTTGATCTTCCAGCATTGAACAAGGCGATAAACAACGGCGAGTCATAATGGGGGCCACAAAGTATCCATGGGAATGTTGACCTGAAACTAGACAACCACCTTTAAGTCAGAATATAGACCCGACAAACAGTGAAGACCATACGTTATAACCAAATTAACACTCAAGATCCTCACCGTTAGAACAAACTGCTTCCAGAAGTCTTATGAGTTACCTTTCACTCAGGATTTCACCCCGTTTTTGGTCCTTTGCATTTGCATCTTGAAATTGGCATGTGAGATATGTACCATGATTAGGCTAAGACCTATCATACGCCACAATTTTTGTATGTTTAAAAAAAAAAAAAAGCTAGCATTTAGTCATATATTACAAGGTAAGGCAGTTCAATTTGCGAGTGAATCAAACATGGCTGAAGTCAATGTATATGTACTGTTTGTGTGTGGTAGTAGGTTGCTGGGCAAAGCTGCATGACAACCACATTCGATGGGTGTTCCTCATACGTCACTTGGGTGTAATCACATGTGATATTTTAACAACATTGATGAGTGCAGAATGTATGTTCTTAAATTGCATGAAAAAGTGGCTGTTTTATGGTGATAATTTTAAAATGGTATTTGTTCATAAACATAAACCGATGTATTTGGGGAAATAATTTGAATAATAACTATCTTGAGAAAGGGTTTTTAGAGCATTAGAAACATTGGAATTGGTGAATGTAAGACGGTATTTGTTGCTATTGCCGTCTTTTTGAGTCTGACGATTAGTCAGACGAAATTCAATGCGGAGGTTTGTATGAGTTCTCAGAGACATTGAGTCCGTTTTCTGGCCTCTGAAATGTTGCGCATGCACATTTCAAAATACCTGGAATAGTTTGGACCACTTGCAATAAACTTGTGTGGAATGTATTCAGTGTTGTTGTGTTTCCAGTTGTAACTAGGCTTCTTAAAAAAAAAAAAATAAAAAAAGTTACAATTGTGTACTTGTCTATGGCATTTTGCTACAGAGTTTTGTTCATTGACATTCTACAAATATCTCCCACTCTTAAAATAAATTCTTATTCAGTGGGCGGGATATAGTAAGCAAACATGCAATATCATTGTGTTGCTCGATCTAATGAGACGATCATTAGTCGCGCAAGTGTTTACGCGCGCGTGTAAAAGCTTGAAGCGTCACGCAGCTAGTAGGGTTGGTTCATTTTGACCCACAGCGGGGGAATATTTTGCCTTTCTAACTACTCTTATTAAAAAAAAATATTTTGGTGATTTAAAACAACAAAAGCTAAATAGAATGAGAATAAAGATCGGATTTGTTGTTTTGCCTTAATATCGGTTCATAATGGATGGGAAGTCCAATATTTTACAGTTAGGGCGATAACGGCTGGCCGGCACCACCTACTTTAAAATATTGACTCCCATCCAAAGACACGATATTAGATAGGCAAAACAACAACAAATCCTATCTTTTATTCTCTAATTCAAATCCAACTGCCGAAGCCAACTCGGCAGTTTATGAGGAAGAAAGACCTTGTTTGAGCAACGAGAAAGTATGATAACATAGAGGAGTTAATTCATCATAGGATTTTGGGTATGAACATTGCTTTTATGCCCTCAAGCATAAAAAAACTCTCGGCTTAAAATAAACGTCGTTCATACCAAAATCTTATGAATTAGACCCCTAATTATTCTCCACTGCTAACAGAAAATGCTGCTTTTGAAAATCATCTTGGTTCAATCCTTGTAATTGAAAGGGAGGAGGGATGATTAACTGACAGAGAACCATACCCATCTTCTACTAATAGTGCTTGAAACAAGCAGAAAACAAGCACAAGGTCAAGCACCACAAGGCCAAAGAAAGCTGAAGCAAGCCATAAAATAACCAAGCACTTGAACATAATACGAACCTCTTGAGTGCACTCAAGTGAAATACCTTAGCTTTTAAGTATTATCAAGGGGTTTTGCTTGTTTCTCTTTTTGGCTTACGAAGTAAGTAAGTCTATAAGAGAGTGTGGGTGATAGATTCAATATGTTCATCAACTTTATTCCCATTACTCCCAGTATGAAAAACAAAAAACAGTTTATGAGGAGTTGAGCAAAAAGTCTGTAGGGCCCAAAACACTCACCTTCCTTGGAATAACCTTAACACGCAGAAACAGGGCCATAAACTTCAAGAAACGACAGAAGTGTACACTTGTAAACACTTGATAACACATTCTTGTAGACTAAAATCATAGTCATTACTCTTGGTAACGTAGTTGCCTGGCGACGCTTGCATGCAGTAGGAAGGGTCTCTACAAGAACAGGGGAACTTTTTTGGACATCAAGGTCAGTAATTAGATATACGCCAATGTGATTATGTGTAGGCCTGGAGTTATGTTTCATTTTGGCTTAGAGTGACTGACATCTGCAGTGCTTTCATATAGCAATGCCCTCGGTAATTTGACAATAGGTATAGGTAGTGCAGATAACATGAATTTGTTACACATGGAGTATGTTACATCTTAAATTTAGAAAGTTTTTCTGTGTATGACTACTAAAAAATTATCTTTTTTGCCTTTGAAGCACTTCATTATTTATGAACTATTGTGTATGTGCTTACATTTGTGCTGGGGGGGTGGGCTAGAGGGGAGTGTGTATGTGGGTGAGGGAAAGGAAAGGGTTAATGGGAAAAAAAGGGGGACTAAGGAGTGTAGGCAGGCCCACAATGAATTTTTGAGAAGATTTTAATCATAAGAAATAATAAAAATCATTTAAAAATTAAAAATGTTTTCAAAATGATGGTTATGACAGCAAAAACAATTAATGTAAAGGTTGGGGGGGGGAGTTCTCACATGGGGAGGAAGTTGGTATGTACCACTTATAAGTCCCTAATTTTCAGGCTCTTTTTCAGTTCCAGATAGTGACCCCATTTTAGGACCATTTCCAGAGTCCCTACTTTTCATGTCCAAAAGCCACATTCCTACCAAATTTTCTTCAAAAACCCCTCAAAAAGGTAGCTGGAATTGAGGGAGATCGCAGCTTGTTTTCTAAATTTTCTGACAACCTAGGTTCGGAGACCCCAATTTTTTGGGCCTCAAATCAGCCCCCCCCCCCGGTACAGGTTGATTATAGTCGATTCGCGTTGATACGGTTGTCCCCCCTGGACGTTTTGGACATATTCATCATCGGAGAGGGAAATGAAAGAATATCAAAATGAACGTGCCACCCCGGAGATTTTGACCGGGTCAAATAACCCACTCACCTGCCAATAAATACAATTTCATTCATGTATGGAAACGCACAATAGTGTATTTCAGGCCTTGACATTCCTCACAATAACATGATAACAGAAGTCCTGCGGCCTCATTTGAATTGTTCACCTCTGCAAAATGGTATGGGGGTCACATATCGATGAAGCGAGTATAAGAAAGCCAGCAAGCCAAATGAAAAAAAGACCAAAAAGTTTGCAGGAAGATCCTGTATCTGACAATTTGACAGTATCGTGAATAATACTGGTTGAAAGGTGGGAAAGTTTTTCCTTTATTTAAATGGTGATTTGGTGGATGGAGTGGTGGCTGACAGGGAAGGGAAAGTCTCTGTAAATGCAATTTAGCTTCTTAACATTAGAATCAGGGTTTAAAACCATAACTCTGACCAGTCTGACCTATATATATCAGGTCAACAGCGGGAGTGTGGTTTTACTTCTACAATTTCTGGAAATGAAAAATTGGGGAGATGTCAATGGAAGAAATATTTCTTCAAAAGGTTGTATAAAGTTGAAGAAAACAGGGCAGTTAAGGAGTACTGTAAATAATTTATGTTTACTAATCTCCTGGCCGGGGCCATACACAAGCCCCTTTCCTAACCCAATGTCATATATATGTTACTGTTTTTATCCTGATTACAAAGTACCTTGAAGCAATAAATTGTGCAAAAATTAGGTTTTTTAACTATAGTAGTTAGTATGGTAGCCTTTTTCTGCCCCTGTGTTGATGCATACTGAAAGTCAGTGGTGGTGGTTGACAAGGACAAAGTCAGATTCCATGGTTGTGTGATGGAGTTGAGGGTTGATGGGTGGGGGTAGTCAGGTAAGTGATGAATACAGGATCCAATGGGTTAGGTGATGGTGGGTGGAGCCAGTGGGTTGATGGGATTAGTGGCGTCAGCAGGGGATTTCAAGTTTGTTGCCCAGTAGTAGTAGCCACATGCAGTAATTCGCCAGTTTACTGATTTTGTTGTTGTTGTTCTTATTTACTGAGGAGATTTGCCTGTTAAGAACAAAATACCAGATGATTGATTAGAATGTTTCAATTTTATAAGATAATTGTAATTTTAAATAAAAAAAGAAAAATTTTTGTTTTATAAAACTAATATTGGACAATCAAGTATGATTTGCAACTGTCTTGGATGCCATTTAGCCAATTTGAGCAATTCTGGGACAGCCCTTTTCAATTTTTTTTTAAAATTAAAAAAAAAGTGCCATTTACTTGTAATTTTAGGTTTTGGGACTATACTGGGAAACAAACTTGATTTTTTGTTTGGCCTAACAATGAACAATTTAACTGGTATAGGCCATATCAGAACATCATTTTCGGAAAAATACTACATACCTGACGCCTCACCGCAAAAAGGTGGTAGCGGTACTTTTCTTGTTAGATCTAGGGGCAATTCCCCCAAAAAAAAAAAAAAAACGGGGTCCCGGCTCCGTGATTTTGAAAAGTGGAAAAAATGCGTTAAGGAACGTTAGGATATGGGAATTGTCACTTATGGTTTGTTTCAACTCATTGCAACTCAACGCCACACCTCTGGAGTAGCCACCAGATCCTTGATGCTCGAGTTTTAGTTTGCTTGGAATGTTATAGCTGGGTTCTGGTTTGATTTAGCTTGTGTTGGAGTAAGTTTCATTGTTAGTTAATGTTAATTCCCCCCTTTCAACCCAGAGGATTAGAGGACAAGATTTTTTTTCAAAGCAAGAATTTCCTGTTAGCGTAGACATATAAAAGCGATCAATTGTCATGTATACCATTAGAGAAAAGAAATAACGTTCTGCACTAGCAGATATTACTTGAAAAAAACTAATCTTTGCATCCAAGTTTTAAAGGCACTATCAGTGATTTGCTAAATTTATAATAAATCGAAAAAATCATCAAAAATCAGATATTTGCATGTATGTAACAAGTAAAGGTATCCTAACATACCACTGCACAACGATAAGGACCAGAAGCAACATTATAAGGACAAAATCTGGAATTTAGTCATTACTGTCAGAACGAACACGAATACAACACGTAATGAAGGGAGATTCGTATCTTGGAACAATGCCGTGTCGTGTTCATTTTCGTCAATTCTGCGTGGAAAAAGTAAACTTAGAGAATTTTTACTGGTTTAGCAAATAATCCTTCAGTCTAAGACTATTCCTGGCAAATTTTTTCCAAACATTTTGGACTCTTTTGGATTAAATACACTTTTGATTTACAATGATAAGTGTGTTGTTTGGTAAAGAGGGACATGGCACATTTGAAAAATAGTGCGCCCTCAAGATTTTTCAAAATGATAGTTTGCATGGTTGTAAGGCTTTTATATACAAAAAAAGCCCTCCCCGAAATGATTCAGACCAAATCAGACTTCCTTATGGGGTAAGCAGAATGATTTTATAATTAACGTCGCGGCGACGTTAAAATTCAGCAGACGACGAAAATGGCGGTTTACACCACAAGAACAAGCACGCCCTATGCATGCTTCCCACGGTATGTACACTGTTTGGTCGGTCTATAAAAACCTTTGTGCGTTTAATATCAAGGAGTACGAGTCAAAAATATTCAGGTAATATACACATTTGTTGATTACAGATTTTATGTGAAAACTTAAAATGGGCCTACCAATTACTTGGATGACTTTATCCTATCTCAATGTCTCAATTGTTTGGGGTTGTGTTTTTTTTATGTTGTAAAAATATATCTCTGTCTTCAAGGCCTAGACTATTAAGTGCCTGGGCCACGAGGTGATATTTGGCATATAGGTACCATATAGAGTGGCCACAAAACGAGAGTACTACAAATTGTTTAAGACAACTTCAACTTACATATTTTTGCATGATAGACGTCCAAAGGAGTTAGCTTATAGCCTGCTAATTTGCATAAACAAATGGGCTGCCATTCAAGTTGACTCAATAAACTGGTTAGCAGCCATACCATGTCTTGTAGAAGGAGAATTTGGTAAAAAAATGGTTAACATGAGATGTTTGATAATGGAACAACCTCCAGAAGTCAAATATATAAATTCTTAATTAAAACTTAATTTGCATATATAAATCCAAAATGGCCACCATTTCGTTAAATTTTGAGAAATTTAATTGACTTCAACATTCAAGGATCATATGATGACTTACATAAGTTATAAATTACACTATGCTCAAATATAAACCATAAACAGTATGTATGCGACTTCCAAGGTGACCACTTAAGCCAAGTAAATTTGAATAACCAAAATGGCAACCATTGAAATTGCGCCAAAACTAGTTTCGGCTATATCAGGACTCGGTGAAGAAATATTTAGGCTCAAAAATGGTATATAAAATGAGGTGGTTGTTAAAAAAAACATTCAAAAGGAATAATGGCCATCTATTTAATAAACCTTATTTGCAATAGATCCTAAATAACGCCAGTGTTACCCAACATTTCAGCAATTAGGTTGCTCTTTTAATGGTGGCCAGTTTTCAATCATGGGCAGTTTAAGTGTGAACAATGCGCTTGAAATTCATATGTCTAATCCCTGACGACCTTTAGAACCACCCAGGACAAAAAAAAAATCATAGAGTGGACCCCTTTCCTTGGGTTTATGGGGAAATTGCTCCAGATCTGACATAAAGAATACTTATACCTCACTTATATAGTTTAAACCACTTATTTTTGATACAGAATATATGATGATCCATTCTTGCACTATTAATTATAGTGTGTTTCAGTAGTTATTTAATATTTATGCACTTGTGCCCTATGATTACCATTTGCCAGTCATAGCAATATCGCATCATCTGTTATTAGTTAAAATAACAAAAAGTACAGCAATTATACATAACTATTTGACCAATTCACAAAGTTCTCGTTACAAGTATTTGCCACTCTAGTCCTCTTGAAGACTATGCCACCATATGTTGGAAACTTGCAAAGGATGTTCTTGTCAGCTAGGAGCGAAAGAAGAGAAGAGCTGATGAAGTAGGTTCAAGAATGGCACCTACCACAAGGGAGTGTGCTCGCACCTCTCCTGTTCAACATCTATACCAACGACCAAACCTAGGAGTGCAGTAACCTGTCGTTTCATCTATGCAGACGATCTTGGGAATTGAGCGTACAAGATGCAGACTTCACACTGTGAAGAGAGACTTGACCAAAGTTTGGAGAAACTCCTATTACTACGAGGAAGGAAAACCAACTACGTACAAATCCGTCCAAGACACGGGGGGTGTGTGCTTTCCATCAATGCAAAAACCGTGGAGAAAATGTCAGCCCTTAAAGTAACCTGGTCTGGAACACCCTGGAGCACTGCCAATAAACCTCTCTACCGTAGGAGTTGGGACAGCACTCTTTCTTTAAGATCCACATCAAGAAGACGAAGAATAAAAGTTGCACACGCAATAACATCAACGGAGAACGCTTTAACATCCTAGCAGGAATTGCCCAAGCAGTAGTGTGTAGCGGAGCATGCAAAAGAGGTAGCTGCCAAGTATATATGTAAGCACACTATGGCTGGACAGAGACCTGCTGCAAACCGCCTTCTGAAATCCAGGACAGAGTTTCTTGAGCAAAGTACAAACTCTTGAATCAGTACTTCTAAGGGAGTAACATATACTGGTATTGAACCTGGTTGAGATCTGCACTGGAGCTGATCCCATGCTGCTCATGGCGATGCTCATTGAGAACCAGGACAAGGAATTGGCCGATCTAAGGGTTCCTTGAAGAAGTGAGGCTACCGGGAAAGCAGATCAGGACAATACTGTGTTGTGGAACAGCAAAACAGAACAATGGAACATCTCGTGGTAGCCATGGTTGGAGCAACAATGGACTGTATGGGAAAGATCAACCAATGGCCAATAAAAACTTGAATCAGCATTAAAGGCCTCCTGCCGGCCTATCATAAGAGTCTTGATCCAACACCATCCAACATAGAAAGATACATTTTAGCCAGGATTTCCCCAACAGACAATCTGTCATAGTTGTCGCGAGCATGCAAAGAGCATTAACTGTCAAGTAGCTAATGAGAAGCACCCTATGTCTGGACAGGAGCAGCTGCCACTAACGTTAATTCCAGAGAGAGTTTCTTAAGCAAAATCCAACCTCTTGCAACAGTCGCTAAGGAGCTAGAGGTAGTTGTCATTGCTGGAAAGAAAAGACTTGCTATCAACCAAGTAACATATATTGCGTATTGACGTGATGAGCTTCTTTCACCTGGAGCTGACTCCCCAAAATGGACTGGACTGAATTGCGCATTGTTTCAACAGTGGTAACTAACTAGAATCAGCCGATCTAGGTTTCTTTGCACGAAGGGGTACCTGAAGCTATTCCAGGACTCTAGCTGTGGTTGTGGAACAGAACCACACAATGGAACAATCTTCTGCACATGAAGGTTCAGAAAGTATCAATGGAGGAAGCTGGCCAAGTTGTTCACGGCTTTGACGGGTGTTCACTACATGTGAACTTTTTAAGTTTGTAAACGGGGGATTGGAGGAGCTTTTATCCAGAACATTGCATTTGGCCAAGCAAATGTGTGACAGAGTCACATTCAATTTACTTGTATAGAATGAATGCATTTGATGTACCTTGTCTTGTTTGAGGTTCCACACGTCATAAAACATATTGCAGTTGTCATTGTGACGGCCAGGCTGAGGATCAGTCAACTGATTCAAACTGAGGCTGCAGTATGGGGTGCAGAAAAAAGGGGTGGTGTGTCGGTCTCTCTTGCGAACTTTTTAGAGCTGGTACTCCCTCGAGGCCAATGCAACAAATATATACAAGTGGGACATCATCTTTCTCCTCTTATCCCCCTCCTTCTCTATCTCTCTCCCTTCTCTCTCACTCCATCCCTATCTCTCTCTCTCTCTTCAGTGCTTGCTTACTGGATGAATGAACCTTCTTTGCACAACTTCAAAGATTAGAACAACTTGCGTACCAATGTTTAGAGCAAAGAAAGCCACCAAAATTGAATCTGACTGCTTATCTATGTGAGGACTGGCTATTACCCTTCATGCAGCTGGGGCAAAAATATATCAGTGCCGAGAAGCCTATCCAGACACGTCTAATTGATTGAAATAATACTGAAACACATTGTAGTACACGAATGAGGGTTCCTCAAATATTCTATATGCAAATTAGGGCTTTAAAACTATGTATCTAGACACATTATTCCGAGTGTAATACATTACCACTAAAACGTCTCTCCAGGATTCAAAGTGGTACAATTCAAAAAAGCAACGCAAGACAAAATGCTAATGTGGCAACATGGCGACATTGGGATATGCAAATTAGATTATTAAAATGGATGGCTAGAATCATTTGGTTGTGTTAATCAACATCTCATTTTAGCAGTTTTGTGGGAGTTTGTACCTAAATATTTCTTCTATGAGTCAGGATATTGCAGGGAGCAGCAACTAGTTTTAGGGCGCAATTGCCATATGGCAGCCAATTTGTTTTGAAAATTAGCATGGTCAAGTTGTATATATATAATCTTCCCTGGAGATGGCAGCGACGAAAGCGTTACATTCACACAAGATTGATGTCAGTTTCTGAATGATGCAATGAGGGACTTGTAGTGGTGCCGTTTGGCGACGCCTGTAGATTACCTTCCAATTCTGTCTGGCATAGCTCCCACAAACCTTAGGCGGAACCTTCACGACGATCAAGATCGCCCAAGAATGTGAGAAACCTGAGTAGCATATGGGATACCCACACCAAAAACCCTTTGAGGATCAGAGAATTCCACGGAAATCACTTTGCTACCCCAATCCATTGACACTGCAGTTACAGTATCCTGATGCGACATGCCTGGATCAATGGACGATGTATGGCAATGGTATCCTCTACTTTGACCTAAAGCCGTTGTGGAAGCCCATCTAGCAAGCCCACAAGGCTGGGACCTGATAGGAAGCATGGGTCAACCTCACAGACTCACAACTGGCGTTGGTGTACAAAGAACTCATTCACAAGGATCGGAGTAGAAAACCTTCACCAAAACTGCGATTGTGGAAGAGCCACAAACCATTAGCACATCATAGATGACGGTGAGGTCTACCGTCCCCAAGAGGAAGTCCAGGCCTGATCAACCTGGAGCTGATGAAACTAATCCAGCTGGTTAAAGAAGGATCTTTCCACTGTGATTTTGGACTTGCCCACGAACAAACGATGCTCAAGTGGTCCCTTGAACGTATTGCATACACACGATGATTATAATAATAGTGTAATGTGTAATTCGTAAACTTAAGTGTCAGATTCAACAATGCTTATACCTTGAACAGAGGATGTTCAAGTCAAATTGTGCTCAAAATTACGAAAATGGCGGCCATTTTTTTATTTCTGCAAATTAGGTTTAATAAAAATGCATGGATTTGAGTTCTGGTGGTTGTCCATTATCAAAACCCTTGTGTTAGCATATTTTCACTAAAAGAATTTTTCTACAGGACAGGATATGGCCGGAAATAATTATGACGAAATTTCCAAGGCGCCAATTTTCTTTATGCAATTAGACTGCTTAGGTTGTCACCTTCGACGTCTTGTATAAAGACATGATTTTAAGTTATATAGTACAAAGTTGTATTTGCAAACTTTAAAGTGCTTGTACCTTGAACATTGATGTTAAAGTCAAATTAGGCTCAATTTATGACATGGCGGCGGCCAATTTGGATTTACGCAGATTAGGTTTTAATTAAAATGTAGGATTGAGTTCTGGTGGTTTGTTCACATATGTCAAAACACCTTCATGTTAGCTATTTATCATAAAAGAATTCCTTTCTAAAAGGGACAAAACGGCTAAAACTAGTTCTGGAGCAATTTCAATGGCGGCGCCATTTGTTTATGCAAATAGCAGGCGTAAGTACACTTTGGAATGTCTTATCAGCAAATTATTATTATAGCTGATGTTCTGAGTAAGTTGATACCAAACTCGCTTTGCCACTCCTCCTGATGTACCGACCAACCTTATCTGGCCCAAGGGACTATATCATTGAGAGCAAATTGAAGACATTCATATTTGTTGAGGAAATGTGCTAGTGCCGCTTTAATTGATTGTTAACATCTTTGGGCCTTTGTTTTCACCTTTTTATAGGAATGAGCAGTGACAGTCATCATGCCGCCTGGGGCCGTGCACATGTATGACATCTGGGAGCAGGATGAAGACCTCAAGAAAGAGGATTGAAGTCAGCTGCTAATACAACCGGTTATCCTCATTCCTCCTGAAATGCCAGCCGAGAAGAAAAATCACCAACATAAGAGGTAGGATATGACACACTAGCAATTCATGAAGCAAGGATTGTTAGTCCGTGATGATCATGACACACTCCTGACAGATCTTTGATTGCTCGTGATTTAAAAAAAGCAATGTAAAGTACCTGGAGTATAGCCAATCAACGTCGACCATTTAGATACCATACAAAGTCTCTGTCAGGGCATTCTGGTGGTCCAGTGGATACAACGATCGACTCGTGACCCAAAGGGTATGGGTTAAAGTCCCGCTGAAGCCAATGGTGTTGCACTTGGGCAAGACACTTTACCTAGCTTGCCTCTCTCACCAAGGTGCAGAATGGGCAGCCGTTAGCATATAGTAAATGAGCGTACCCCCAGGGTATACCTTGGGCATTAATGGAAGCGACATATTTAGTGGCAGTGGATAGTAATTAAGCCTTTGATACTTTGTGATTATTAGTGTGACATTTATTATTTTTTTTGGGCATTACTCAAAGGATGGTAGAGCCCTAACACAAACTAAATCTCACAAAATCTCACGCACTGACGTGAGAAAAATTGCACTAAGTCCAGAATGTAGCGATCGAGTCATCAACCAAGACGCATATGGGCACGAAATTGCTGGCCGGTCCAGTGACACCGTCGTAACGTGCTATTTCCCCTGTCTGGGACTGGGGGCCCCCAAGGGCCCTGCATGGGTTTGAGTCCTACCCAGAGGGTGTTTTTGAGTCAATCCACAAGTCAAAACCAGTTTTGGGAAATTTCACCTCAATAGGGTCATGTGATCACATCACAATGCTATTCTTAACACACAATAAAAACCCTGACTCTAACACTCATTTAAAGCCCACAAAAGCGTAGTACTTACGGGAAATTTTTTTATGATTATGAAATGGTCTTGTGGGTTCTTACTTTTGGAACACTTTTATAGCCCTAGTACTGACAATGTGTTTAAGTACAGTATGGTATAGGCAATTTGCTTATGCACATGGGATGATCAAAACACCCTCTGAGACCTACTACCCGAATTCTGGAACTTTTCTTGTTCCCCTCACTCCTTCAAGTCCCTCCCGGGAAACCGATGTGGGGATAAGGTTAACATTCTTAAAGGTATACATTGTACGAGGTTTTTTTTTTTAATATGAGGTTTTGGGCATATTTCTTTCCATCTAACCAAGGACCGACTGGTTGAGAAAATGCGTCTTCAAAGTGAGAGCCACATTTACGTAATGAAGTTTGGCGGTGACTTTTAGTATGCTTTACATTGTACTAATGGTCCCCTGCTACAGTAGCTGAGATAATGGGAGTGATCAATGAAACTAAAACAAGAGTGACACGCCATGGCAATTCTGATACCACAACCAAAGCCCAACACACAATCGCTGACCTTTAACACCTAACAGGAACATCCCCAAAGCTAGTCGATTTTTATTAACCCTTAACCGGGACCCGGCTAGCAGTTGTCATGGGCCTTTAGCGATACAGATTGGCAATTACTGACCTCCATCGGCAAACTTGTGTGGACAGCACAAGGTAGTGACCAGCAGGTAGTGACCTTACAAGACCTCAGGCCTCCACAAAATTTTTCAGCAGCTGCCTGGAATTGGTAACTCCAGGTTTAATATCACTGCTTGAACCTTGGCCAAACTTGGCAAGGTTTTCTGGTTCTTCGGAAACCTAAAAATATCTTGCAATTGTTGAAGCATTTCAATTTTGTGTTGCAACATCAGCCATTTTTGTATTCAGATTACATGTTATGAATAATCATAAACAATGAAATATGTAGTCTGCATGATTTTTTCCAGACCTTCCATAGGGGCTGACCTATATTAGACTGATTACAGGAACCTTCAATTTAACCTGTACCAAACTATTTCCCTATTTCACACACAGCTGTTTGACCCCATTCAAATTGTCCTCTTTTTATTTTTAGAACAATTTTAAGCAATGGCGACACAACTTGTTGACAACTATATAAAAGTAGGACAGCAGCAACTTATACCAAGCTGAAAACATCAGAACATACCTTTGGCGTGAATTCTTTGCCATATAGAGGTCATGATTTTTGATATGTTATACGCGCCCTCTATGTGTCTATTCCCCATAGAAAGACGTGTAAAACTAGATTTTTTATGAAAAATCATATTTGCCTGCAATGAAAATTTCGTCAAATTTACACAGGATGTAGTTAGTGGAATAAATAATCCAAATTAGTTGTCAAAAGTGTGTCGTCGTGAAATATTTTTTTTTAATTCTCATTTTGTCATAATAAAATGAGACTTTTTCAAACAGCTGTGCACAAAGTTTTAGTACAAATTTCATATCAAAACCATGTATATGTCTTATTCAAAATATGAGCTAACAAATTTGAAGTGAAACCAGTTCTCTTCAAAATATTCAACTAGCCTGATGAACAGGTGGTATAACCATTACAATTGCCCAGAGAATGTTCAGGTTGCCCTGGGCAATCGGACAGGCGATTTGTCATTGAACTTGGGCACCTACTGTAAGTCCCGTCAAAATGCATCACCATGCTGCCTGTAAAGATTACATAATGGTCGTGAATGAGGTTCGAATCACAAGTCAGTACCACAAATTTTAAAGGTGCCTCGTTTCCAGAACCACACATTTTACAGGAAATGTCCAAAATTTTGGGTCTAAGAAAGCTATTTGTCATTTCACCCTTTGAATTTAGGGCTAAAAGTTGTTGGTAAAAGTCCTCAATCTTGGTTACCATATTAATTTTACATAGCACTCTCTATATGGGGCTTTTAAAAACCAGTATTTTTAATTCTCAGTTTATCTAAACCCATTCAAATTCATGTGAAATTTTACAGATTGGGGAGTTTTTGGACCAAGTTCGTTCAATCAAGATGGAAACGTTAGAAGTAAATAGATCACCCCTTTTAAGAAGTATGTTTGGCACAGTTTCTCTCCATCGGCCCTTTACGTGCCGAGTAAGCTCGTGCGCGGAGTGCCCATCTTTCTTTTCGCATTAGCATTGGGCCAGACTCCTCCATATTATTTTTGTGTAGTGGGGGTTCGCCACTCCTCCCGCACAGGAGTCTGTTAATTTCCCAGCATTGAATACGCTGGTACCCGTGAGCACCTGGGTGGAGAGGATATTGAGAAAGTGCCTTACCCCTCAAGGCGCAACACTTTGGACACAGTGGGACTCGAACCCACGATCTTTTTGGGGTGCGGGAACAGCGCTTACTTCCATTGGACCTCACTAATAATGGCAATTTCAATTACTTCAGGAAAAAACTGTTTTGTTGTTCTTTAAATCTAGTTATGCCATGGATAGGGAGGAGGTATTTTTAGGGATACAAAAAACTTCGTGAGGAAGAGGGTGAAAATAATGGAAATTTTCATCAAGGAGAGAGACGGAGCATAAACTTTGTAAATGAAATTTCTTTAAAAAGAGGGAATTCAAATTTTTTTAAAAGGACGCGCAAAAGGGGAAGGCAAAAATTTTTTGCCAAATAAAAGGCTTCCTCCATTCTCTCCCCCCAACTAAATAATGACTGCTCCTTTATGGTTATTCAAATAGAATAAGGGTTTGCATTATCATTTATGGGTTCAATATGTATCCTCAGCTCAGTGCAAAAATTACAATAAAATTTCATATTTTTGAAAGTTTTTCAACTTCATGAACAGTATGTGCCCGTTATACATGCCTCGCCCTTTATTTCTTTTTACCATAATTGCATACTACGCACTGAAAGTGGCCTTTCCTTAATCCTTTTGACGTGACAAAAGCAGTAGTATCCATTTAAACATGATTGGAATATTTTTAGAATTGACCCATGCAGTACAAATCTAATTAGCTGTTGATTTATTTCTCATCGTTCGTACATTTCAGCTTGTTATTTTTGTGTGGATGTTATTCTATTGCCTCTTGATACTATCATGAAAGTCTTTGGCCTCTCCTATCAAATTACCAGTTTGTTTTTTTGTTTGTTTTTTTTGTCTGTGTATACTGTCTCACCACAGGAAGTTAGGTGAAGGAAGCCAAGACCTACCCATTATTCAATCATCTGTTGACATAACTTCTACATTTTGACACCAATGTATCACAAGAGCGCATAGCAATAGGAGCTCACCCCCCCACCCCCTGGACGAAAATCGCCGACTCTGTGATGTACAGCCGTTCTCTCCAGATCTGAAGGCCTGATTCGCAAAGCAGGAGATGTAGAGACAAAGTACTCAACTCCAAAATTGGTCTTCTCATTAACCAACGTGGAGCACGTTCCATCATACTGCTTGATTATTGTTGTCTCAATTATTGCTAGTATAACTGGTTAGTGGTTACATTGAGGTGTTCATGTGGTTCATCCTGGTGAACAATGCTGAATTCTACTAGAAGTCCAAGATCGAATGCTCGCCATGGTTCTCGTACATGATTGCATGAATCAATTTGATTCTCGTAAACTGGGAAACTTAACAAAGAACAATTAGATGATTCCCGCAAAATTGTTTTCGGGAATCAGGAATGATTCTCACACACAGTGACGAAATCACCCCTGTGATGAAAGTTTGTAAATTTACTTTTCAGTTGTTGTGGGTCAAGTTTTGAAGGAGGCTCTTGAATAGTCCTACTAATGAATACCTTACACAAGCGATAGTGCCCCCTGCCCCTCACTAAGATGTGTCACACGATGCCAGGAGGGGCAAGCACAAATGCTGGATACATAGACGCATGCACACACCTCCTCATTGAACAGGCACACACACACAAAAACACAAACAAAACCCCAAAACTCAGTTAACCCACACACCTACAAACAAAAATGAATTACCTTACATAACCTCATACATTGACATTCCTACACAAAATAAAGTTATCATATCATTCAGTCAGGTCGGGCTTACTTGGAGGGACGCTACATGGGATCTGGTAACCAGTACTACCTGTCACCAGGGCCGAGTTGGCGGCGTCTCTAAACCGTCACCCCATCAGTTTTCTAAGGGAAAATTGTGCATGAGGAGGCTAGCTGTTACCCTGGTAGAATGAAAAAGAAGATCTACCTACAAGGGCGTCAGTGTTGGAGAGTAATACCGGCATCCAGCACATGTTGCCGTGCCTTGCATGGTGGGCATGGTGCCCAAAGCTAGGCCCACCGCGAAAAACTGTGGATTGGCGTCAGGAAAAGGCATCCGGTCTATTATATTTTGCTCCAACAAATCCTCCACAGCAGTATTGCTGCGTGTGAGGTGAATCAGGCCAACCCCTGTTAGCGGGGACAAAACCGGGATTTAAAACTTTGGTCTAACTAACTAACTAACATGGACATGACATGCGCGTGGCTAGGTCAGTTGTGAGATCAGCGAGGTGCTCTTGATGGAAACTAGATCTTTTATTTATTAAATTCTCAGGTCTGCCTGATTTTGGACATGATGAAAAACACGGAAGGTAGGTGGACGATTTCGTTTGAGCATGCGTCTGGAGTGCTCTTCCTTACAGAAACAACGTAGCCAATGGAGTGGGACCAAAAGGCGCTTCTACTTATGTCCACCTCTACTCGAGCCGTCGATTTGGACCGCCCGATCCTCTCAAGTGCAAGGGGCGAAAAGCAATCTATTTTAACACTGAGATTTTACACATGATTGGTAATATATCCTTGTTGATTATGTGATTCTGTTGTATAGGTTATTAACACAGATCAGTGATTTTGTCATGGCTTCAATCTTACCCCTTTCAACCCAGGTAGATTCTGCATAGGTTATAAAAACGTAAATAGAGGATCTTGAGATGGCTTCCATCATGACCCTTTCAACCAGTAGAGATGGTGTGATTACAAAAGTCAGTAGCCCTTTGAGATGGCTTCCCTCTTAACTTTCAACCCTGGTAGATTCTGTGTAGGTTAGGTGATAATCTTAATCAGTGGTTTTTGAGAGGGCTTCCCAAAATAGATTCATCCCATTTGGGAAGGCCATCCCAAACCACGGACCTAAGAATAGGCCTGTCAACAATTCTGAAATTTTTTGAATAAAATTGGAATACGAGTGATTGTAATCAAGCAGGGCAGACAAAATGCTATTCAGCATCTTGAGTAAGCATTACAAGCATTCAAGCAGCCATGTAGAGTAGAGTCGCTCAATGTCACAAAAGAGGTTGTAAACGACAATTCAAATCCCCACATCAAACTAATTGAGACCTTCAGTGGCGCAGCTTTAGAACGTGCAGCTTTCCTTGCGCATTCAGGATATACTTGTGTCTTGTAGCCAGCTAAGGCGCCCCTTGAGCACTTCAATGGATGGCTGCACATATAAGAATTAAATATTATTAATCAGAATATGATCCGCAACACAACCGATTACCACAGGAAACCACACATGGAACAATTTGTGGTAAATTGTGTTATTGGAATGGTCAACAACATCAGCCATCAGGTCACTGTGGATCTGTGGTACTGAGGTGTTTGATTGTGCACAGCAGTTGCGGTACCTTGTGGTAATTGGAGGTGTACTATCTAGGGATGGTAGTGGTGTGGTATGTCGTATATTGCTGCACAAAAATAGTGATGGGTTAGGATTATTATAATATTAGAATTTGACCACAGTTTGCGACTATTTGGGGCTATGGTAAAATCTTGCAATTTGAAGTATCGTTACTGTGTTAGGTGTTAGTGCGGTTTATCGCTCTGGTTACTGTAATGTTGTATTGACAATCGCCACGGGATAAACTGAAAGTGAATCACATTCTGAGAAATCAGACTTACCATGAGATATTGGTAAGCATTCAGTTTCTTTGTCATTGTTTGAATTAATTTATAATGTCATTTTGGAATCATGTCAATATGATTTCTCACATATTTAAAATGTTGCTTGTTTCCAATTTATGTCTTATTGTGTCCTACTTGATATGAGGAAGAATGCACATGCCACACCCTCCGCCCGACCCCCCCATCAAGTACGTGGAAACAAATTATGGTGTCGAGAAGAGAATGGCATATTGCAAAGCCCTATTCAGTACCGTGCTAATAGTGAGGGTTAATTAGCTAATAAAACTGAGCGTTTTTGTTTATATTTGGGAATGAATGATTTGATGGGCTCAAATTTCAGGATTTTACAATGACAATGAAAAAAGTACGGCCTTTCATCTTATATAATCGATACTACTTTCCGGTAAATCGGGGGGGTGGGGGGGCAAAATGGGGGAAGGGGGGGGGGGGGGGGCAAGACTTTGAACTTACCCTTTCAACCAGTAGGGTGGAAAAGATAAGCTTAAACTCAGTCTTTTTCTGGTAAATGCTTCTTTATTAGATTATCTACATTGATCGCTCAGTACTAACTTTTTCATCCTACCTTTTGTCCAAGTTATGTACTCAAGGCAGACCCCGATGAATACCCATCTGATTAGTGAAAAAGGCGTCAGAAAGGTGCACATCAATCGGGATGACATCCAGGCAAAGGACTATGTCTTGAAGATACGTGGACGTCTTGAGTTTTTGCTTGGCAAATATCACCTATGTAAGTAAAGCTTGGGTAAGAAAGCAGTTGCAATGGAAATAAGTTTTTAAGTCAATGGATGGGGTAGTGGACAATGGCTTGTAAGTTTAAGTCAAATATTATGACAGATCATTAGCAGGGCGGGTAGTGGGCAGTGCCCACTGGGCAATATCTTACAAATTAAGTCAAATATTATATATATTGGAACTGAGGTTGATAACAGAAAAAATCGCCCAAGCCAGATCAAATATCGGGCGATTTGTCGAGACGAGCCTGATATTTTTTGGCGAGGGGATATTTTGTTATCAACCGACAAAACAAAAAAAAAGCCATCCAATATTATTAGTGTTATGCAGACGAAGAAGTGATTGACAAAACAGTTTTAAAATGGTTTCTCAAAACTATAAAATAGAGTATTTTGTTGTGATTTGAGGGTTGGTTAGGGTTTTTTTTTTTTTCGTTTTCCGACATGCCAATATTTTGCGTGTCGGCGGTACGCATAATTGCACTGGCACTTGTGGTATTGCATACCAAACAGAAGCTTCAGATGCTAAATAATAGAATATCAGTCAGGTAGAGAGTTGGGAGGGGGCAAGGCCATAATAAATTCAAAAATCAAAATATAAAAGATTTATTAATCTGGTATAAGACGGTATTGAAAGTGACAAACTGGACTGATCTAGAATTTCAAAGGTGAGGTAGAAGCATAAATGAAAAGTGTAATTATTATAAGTGGAGTTTTAAGCTAACAATCAAGTTTATTATGAAGAAAATGTTGATAAGGTAGTAAATGACATAAATATTAAATGCACTCTGTTTTACGGTCAAGTAAAATCGTCATGTTTTGTTTTAGATCTTAGTAGTGCATAGCTTGGTCCAAAAAGAGTGCTAGTATAATCTTGTATTGTCAGGTAGTGGATCAAAGCAAGAATCAACTGGATTCGATTATGTCCATAGTTGTGAAGTAGGTCTGATAACCCTCTAGGCGTACCACCCTAGATTTACACTCTGTCCATGGCTTCATTAAAGGACACAACACTGGATAGCCCTCTGAGTAAACCATTCAAACTAGTGCTTCTATAGCGTTGTAAACCATACCACCATTCTCAGAGTATCTGTGTTGGCTTATTAACATGATATACTTCAAGGGGACCATCAAAATAGTGCTTAGATGCCAATAGTTGTGCCCGGGGGGTTAATATTCAGAAAATATGTTGCTTATCACCTTCTTGAAGTCTACATTCGTTAAGTAGATCTGCTAATTAAAACTTGAATAAATGAAACGTATACCTGTTAACACAGCTAGAGCGGATCACAGGAGAAAAAACACCATAGTATAACCCTATATGACATCAAGTGACACTCACGAACCAGTAAATAGGGTCGGGCGTATTCATGGGATATTTCATTGTTCATAAGTTGGATTGATTTATAGAAAACATCTCAAAGAGTTGAATATCTTTATGGACTTTTTTTTATCGTGAGAAAGAGAAAGGATCTGGAAAAGATAATTGGAAAGAATTTAGACAAATTATTGTGACAAACTATCAGTGACTGCAGAATATAGCTGCTGGAAAATTTTACAATCAGACAAGATTAACCTAAGGCCTGATCCAAAATACCAAACCCTTCAATTTCACATTTCCAACAGAGGGCGCCATTAAGTTAATATTGTCTAATGAATATATCCTAACCAGTTATAATCCTCGATAATTTACAAGTATATCCGAAAAATAATAGCACCAGTGGCAATGACCAGAGGCCTGAGCTTATCCTAGTTCATCGAGGGGACTGGCATGTGAACGAGCTCCTAATGGATTCCTTTACTGAACACATATCAAGGGGATGAGGAGCCCCCACCTGTACCGGCCAAAATGGGCGCACAAGGTTAAGCCTGGGAAATTCGACAGGGTCCGTGTCGTTATACACCGGGCGTTTGTGGAATGTCAACGTTGTCAGCACAATAATGTAAGTTTAGGCCAAGAAAAGGTAGGTTTGTCTCGGATTAAAGTACCAGTGGCGTAAGTGTGTGGAGGCTGGGTGGAAATCAGTTTTAATTGTTTTCCTTCTATTTAGTTGTCAGAAAAAAATTGGCTGCAAAGCAGCCAAAGAAAAAAAAATGAGCCCAAAAATATTTTTTAATTGATTATAAAAAAATTAAGCATTTCCATCTAGTGTTAGCTGATTTTCTGTTAAAATAATAAAAGAAAACAAAGTGCTATTTTATTTTAATGTGCAAATGTATGTGAAGTCATTGCTTGTTGTGTTTTTTTTTTTTTGTTCTATTGGATGGTGCCTCCTATCTCAAGTTTATTGGCACTCATTTAATTTTGGTTCACAAATTATGAATCATTAATTTTGAAAACAATAGTAATAATACGTTTATATCCAACGTGAGTGCTTGAGGCGCAAATGCCATATTATTACGCTGCCATCAGGAATCATCACAATCATTATTTATTTAGGTGGCAGCTGGCCAAGTGCATAGTCCTATCAAGTTAGATTGTATATCAACAAATAAAAACACCCAATTGTTGTTTGGCGTCCCATGATGTGAAAATCTGGTTTGATTTTAAAGCAGTTTAGTTTGACATGTTAATATTATGTATGTTGAACATACGTTACTAATGGAAAAAATGACCTAAAATTACATGGTTTGAAGTTAACCTAGGCTTGCTTTAGACTAGTACAGTCCTAAATGCGTGTGTGGTGTAAAAAAGAAGCAGTCTTCAAGTTAGTCAGTCTGTTCGTAACAAATCCTTTTGTTCTGCATGTGGGATTCTACTAACAGTCGTGTAGAGTACGTGTGGTATCTTCCATGGCGGAGAAACAACTTGGCGACTGATTTACCTCATCACATGAGACGGAAGGAAGGAATCAATCCAGAAATGGAATATGAAAGAATTTTGAACACAAATCAGGGTGAGATATCAAGTCCTTCTGGACTGTTCCACTTAATTCTTTAGAAGGGGCATGGACAGCTTCGGAGCAAATTGAGGATGCTGTTTCGGCACTACGAGGTAAACCTAAAAAATATTAGAAACCTGTGCCCTACTACTTACTACTTATACCTACTCAAATACTTAGAAAATGTCACACTCGTCAGCAACTATGAACATACTACGGCCCACACTATTTTTTAAAGCCATATTGAAAATCTGCCAAAAACATTGTGCCTGATCTTTGGGACAGTAAAAACTTCCTGAACAAAACCGCATGCCCGACGATGTTCTTAAATGTTAAGATTATTTATAACTGAGGGCGCCTGGCTAAATTCAACGAGAGGATGGGGGAGTGCATTTTTTCCTGCTGTAAGGTTTAAGTATTACGGAGATTGGACGGAACACTGCTAAAATAAACTGCTTGTTGATAGTGAAAAAGGTAGTGTCCGATAATCCTGTGGTGAAAGAGGAATTAACATAACTAACAATAAAACTTAATTCCAAGGACAAGCTAAATCAAACAGAACCAAGCTATAAGCAAGACTCAAACAAAAAGAAAACAAGCAAAACCACTTCCTTGATGCCCTCAAGTGGTTCTATTGGTGTTCAAGTGCTTGGTTAATTTTATAAGATGCTTTCACCTTTGATATGTGCTTGTATGTGATTGTTCTGCTGTTCACTGTATTTAAGAGGGAATGGTATTGTTATCTGAAGTTAATTCCCCTTTCATATCAGTGATTAAACAAGAAGATTTTTCAAAACCAAGCACTTATGTTAGCCAGTGTAACTTTACGCGTCTTCCAGTGAATGAGCTCGTTGAATCAAGATGGCTGTCCGATTTCTTGCCTTTATTAATCTATATATGTGGTCAATAATATGACTCCACTTATGGTAAGAGCAAATTTCACTAAATTAAATCTCCATGTGACAAAAAATGGGTCATTCCTCATAATATTGCATTGACATTGTTCTATTGTCAAGACTTCATGAGGTATTGTTATGCCTCTGACCGAAATAATAAAGATCTATAATCCTCATTGAAGTCTTGACACCAGAAATAGTTCTGTGCATATAACTTTAGAGGAATAACCCAAAATTATCCCCCGGATGTGCAGGTGGCTATATAGTATCTCAGAGTACAAAAAAATTTCAAAGTTTTATAACACATTATTGTGAACACATTTCAGAAACCGAACATGTTATGAGCCATCAGTGATTAACTGTTAAGAAAGGGGTGATGATCCCATCGGTGAATTTAAACTATTTTGTATCTGCTAGGATAGGTCAGCAATCTGCCTCGTATGGCTCGCCTCGTCTGTGAATGTATGATCAACAAACGACTAACCAAGAACCAATCAGCCAGTAAACTCCAAAAAAGGCCCACGGGAATAAAGGAAGTCAAGGGTCAACAAACAAAAAGTAAGTTAATTGGGACAAATACATACACACTTCAAGGAAAACTGGCCCAAGAGTATATTTGATTTTGTTCAATCAGCAATGTGGTTGCATCAAATTTGATGGGATTCAAAACAGGATTAGCAAAAATAAAGTAAAAAATACGCACAGAATGCACGTTTATATAATTTTTAAATTGTTTAGTTTGATTGTATATATTATTAATTTTTTTTGGGGGGGGGGCAGGGCAGTCTGTAAATTGTACCACAAGTACGGATTCTGTGTAGTCAGCCATAATATGTGGCCAAATAGTCTAAATATGTGCGTTGTCAATTAACAATCACTCTGAAATATTTACATAACTCTAATTTTAAGTAGTAGCAATCTTTGGGGTGGTATTAAAGGGCATAAGAGTTTTGGGCCTCCATTATATTGGGTCATATGTAGGATCCAATACAAACTAACATATAGAAAGACCCCAATAGATTTCTTGTATTTGGACTACAGGAAGTTATGATGGAGTGGAAAATAGCTGATTTTGATTTGCTTAATTTCAATATAAAACATATGCCAAATAAGAGAATTTTCTCTATAGAAATTAGAAATTCCAAATTGGTACCAAAGAAAAAACATTTTTCAGCTTAATTCTTTTCACATGAGGATTTTGTAGAAATCATACATTAGTGCACACACATATGGCAAGAGTGCACAATATGTACTCCTTGAAAGATGTAACATTGTAACAAATTATTTTTATTTTGGGCATTTAGGGTGTTTTGTTAGGGTCGGCCATAAATAAATATAATACATTTGTTTCTGTAGAGTTTTTTTAAAGGGGGTTAGGGTGGTGGTACATATGGAACTCTTTCCGAAGTTTGTTAATTTGTTAATCAGGAAGTAATCCCTGCCTGGGTCCACTACATTCTTCAACTACAAGAGAACCAGCTTCGAGAATGGGGGGGTGAATTGGAAATTGAATGAAAGTACTGTGGCCGGCCCCTGAGGACACAGACCTGAATCCTCTTGGCGAACAAAAGAATCTATCCCAATCACGATGACGCCACTGCAATTGAGATCTCATTTGGACGGTATTCAGAAGAAGAAACATACCTATCCCACCCTTTGACAAAATCATTGAGGAGGGCAGCCTCAAGACAAGCAGTGCAGGATGAGGATATGGATCCCTATGATTATGCAGAGATGTAAAGACTTACGGTTCGTATGTTAGATAAGCATTCCATTAGAACTCATTCAGGAGGATTTTTTATGAAAACAGTGATCATGTGTGTACATGCAGTGTCATCACACTTTGTGGGTTGCGCCTCGACAGGTCATTGAAATCGTTGTGGATGGGCAGGATTCAACAGGAATATGCTAATTTTTAAAACATTGCTTATTGTGACCCACTCTACAACCCAGGAACAAGCGCATATTTGTTCCTCATGTGATCAGAGCCAGTCAGAAATATCTAAATCCCCGTTCATCATCTTTAACCAATAAAGCAAGATGACGGGTAGTTGCCCTTTATATAGATAATCGCACTAGCTAAGGCTGGATTTTAAGTCTGGCAAAAAAAAATTATGTATCTTCTAATATGATGCATTTTTTAGCATTCTATGCTTGTTGAAGTAAACACGACTGGAAGTTTTTAATTAAAAAAAAACTACTAGTATTTTTCTTAACCTTGATGTAGGCCTTTTTGGTGGGTGTGAATGTTGAATAGCGAGGTGAACCATAAAAATAAGGTCTTGAACCTACGATTGATTTCTTATGTGATTAACTGTGTAATTACAACCACCTTTATTGCAAAAGGGGGTGTTTGTCACTGCGTTGTCCTGGTTTTTTTGGTAGGAGTGGGTCACATATTACAACTTTTAAGCAAATAACATGGAAATAAATGGTAATAATATTTTTATAGGAGAATTGGCTTTTTGCTTCTATTTTTGTTCTGCTGCTTGTAAAAAAACTGATATTGTATGTCATGTTAATTGTTTAAAAGTAGAATTTCAAACAATGTGGCAGAGTGTCGTGTAGAGTTTCTATTCAGGCAGGAAATAAAAAAAACAGTACATGCGGGGGTGTGCATCATCGTGTTAATTAATATGATTTTAAACACTGTGCATCATGGTTAATCCCAAATTCTTCTTTTGGTCAGTCCAAACAAAGTGGTTCTCAAATTGATCTAGCCAGAAATGGTACAATGTCTGGCTGCTTCACTGATTTCAGCAAGGTCCTGTCTGTGGCATATTGCTCCAACAGTGGGCAGGCCAAACGATGTTCCAAGGTCTGTTGTGCAGTTCCACAACCACAGGTTATTATAGAGTGGGAGTTACCGTTTTAATTTCCTATCGTTTACACGGTGGTATTTCCGTTTGTTTTTTAAACGTTTTTTAACCGGTCATAACAAGTTAAAGACGCGAATTTGTCGCTTAACACGCAAATGCAATTCTTGCACCATAAATCGTTCGTAATCGGGTTACACGGCTTTGCATTCGATCATTAAATATCATCCTTAGAACCATAAATGTTGTTTTTTGTACTTACCTATGTATTTTTAAGCCAAATAAGCAGTTGATATCCCAAAGATCGCAAACGACGAATCAATGTGGGAGCTTCCATTAGTGTGCTTGTCATTTTACCTTTTTTGTAGATCCTTCTCTGTAATTGAAGCACCACATAATGGGGGCCGTGTTATGCGGTGTGTGTATATGCCGAAGTCGCTCCACTCACCATACAACATTGGTAAACGGGGGATTTCCCTGCGTTTTCCGTTAAAAGTCGGAAACCATTCTAGACGAAGCATTGGAAGTTAATCTTTACTTTTCACTGACGGCGGGTAATTGTGTGAAAATTGACTTCAGACTTAATTTAAAATAATACTGAAAAAAGTTTAGTAGGGTTTGTTGACGTGTAAACGTGTAGTGATTTTAAAAGGTAGTGAGCTTCCGTTCGTGTAAACGTTCAAAGGATGACACGTCACAAGCACTACAAAGGTGGTCCTGATCTGCTTCCAGGTAGCCCCACTTTCTGCGAGGAGAGGAAACCTTAGATCGGTGATTCGGTTCTCAATCGTTTAAGAATTCACCATTCGCCGGTGTGAGGAGTCAGGCTTCAGGTGGAAGACACTCACCAGGGTCAATACCAATAGATGTTAATTGGTTGGATAACAAGTCTTCTTTCCACCAAGGGGTTGTTGTACTGTGCTTTAAGAACTCTCTGTGGATTTAACTAGGTTAGCAGCAGGTCTCTGTCCGAACATTGGGTGCTTCAAATTAGACATTGGCAGCTCGGATGTATAAGTTGTCCGTTGGAGTTTGGCAAAGACATAAGCCGGCGGGAGGATTTAATGCTGGATCAGCTTGGCATTAGATGATCTTCTAATGTAATGTCACTTTGCAATTCCCTGGAGTCGAATATGATTTACTAGTGATTGGATTCGTTCACATAACACTTTTGACATTAACATGTAAGTGGTTTCTAAAACTCTTTTCTGGCCATGGCTATAATGTAACAAAATCTAAAGAAATTTTTTATAATTGGAGTTTACTAAAATTGCAATCTTGTGTAACCGTTGTTAACACCCTGGGCATACCGAATATCCATCGGCATCTAAGCACTTTTTCTGGTGGAGTTTGGAAGGTAATATCAATGTATTGAGCAAATCAGAGATACTGTAAAATGGGGTGATATGGTGTAGATGTGGAAGAAAATTTTGAATTGGTTACTCAGAAGGCTAAATCATTGCTATCGTAATGAGCCAATCAGGCAGGTTGTATGGTTCATGGAAGGTCATATATGTATGAGCAAAAGCAGAGATACTGTTAAACAATGGTGATATATTTAGTGTGGAAGAACTATTTGATGGTTACTCAGAAGGTACCTCATATTGTGTCTCTAATGAAGCCAATAGACAGATTGTATAATTGGTAAGAGTAGGCCAGGGGATAACACCCTTACGTCAGGACATTATTTAAATCTAATCTAATCTATTGTCATCAATTAAACTGAACACCTATCAATCCTTAAAGTTAAAGCAATATAGTCAGAGGAATGTGGGCCCCCCCAGGGGGGTGGAAGAAATGGAGTACAGACTTTTTCTATGATTGATTTTTGTCAATTGATGATCAAGCTACTAATTTCTGGAGGGTTGTGCAAAATTTCGTGCAGTGCCATTTTCTAGAAATCCAATATGGCCGCTACAATTCTCAAATTCATTCAAATGGCCATAATTTATGTACTAGATCCAGGTTTTAAACCACGAGGAATCTTTTGGACCGGATACTGACGTGATTTGATACAACATATCATCAAAATCCAATATGGACACCCTAAAACCCAATATGCCGTGAAATCATTCAACGGAACCAATAACTCATCAAGTATTGGAGAGAGCTTAATTCTGCGTCTATGCGTCACACGAGAACATGGGAGGCGTGGTTGTGGTGCTAGCAGAGAAAAGTGCAGGCCCTAGTGATCAATAGACCGTGGAAAATAGTGAGTTTCGAGCCCAACTATGGTCAACGTGTTTGTGACCCTGGGCAAGACACTTAGTATCAATTGCCTCGTCCACCCATGCGAAATCTGGGTAGCCGCTATGGGGAATTTACATCTAACGCTTGGGCGTCTTGTAAGGCATGTCTTCGAGGTCACCACCTAAATGAAGCGAAATGATTCGTGACAATTTCCTGCAGGCAGCGTATAATACTTGTCCGGCGCTGTGTGCTTTGTAGAGCGCCTATAATATCGCTCCGTTATTATTATTATTATTATACCATTAGGAACTCATATATGATATTTCAAGTTTGCTTAACAGCTTACCAATCAGATGGACGCCAATAGTGGCTGCCTTTTAAGTCTTTAAAACCTACGAATTGTCATAGTCATAATTACTGGCCGCATTTTGAATTTTAGTATTTTTCAAAACAAATATACCGATACGAGTTATTAATGCTCAAAGCCATACATCTCATACTTTTAATTTAACTTTAATAATCCTTTTGGTTTTTAACTATACAATACGATCTATCGGAATTTAATTAGTTTAAAGAAGGTAAAAAAGGCAGCCACATTGGCCCCCATCTTAACATTTTCGCACTGTTAAAGAAAGCAAAATTCAGATAAGAAGGCAAATGGTCAAATACTTATCCCATACCTAATTACCACCTATATAATAATAATAGTGATGATCTACATATAATACACATATAATGTAGGTTTTACTATTTTTAAAGGCGGCTTTGTGTCTGCCATCTGAATTTTGAAAATTGTCCATAACCGAGAAATGCCAATAAATGGTTCTAAGTGATCAAATGCATGTATCTCATAGTGAAGCAATAAGAGTCATTGCATATAGACACTGGAAATTAATCCTCTAATCTGCAAAATGTGCAGACACTTGATGTGTCCGGATGCGTTGGAAATGCATTCTAGAGGTGGTTAAGTAACACGTGGGCAAGTGTGATCAATTGTAACAGATTTTGAACACCTGCAGACGCGATTTTTAGTGTTCAGTATGTATTCACGTAGCGTAAATAGGTATAATAGAGGTGTTAAGATCATTTTAATGCTTTCGAAGAGCAATTTGCTTTTGAGCGCCATATTGGATTTTGTGGGCAATGTCATGATCAGATTAGCATTACCAAAACTTTCTCGTGTTTAAAACACCGAGTACCGAGAAATATTTGTCTCTACGAAATACTTAAGGGATTATTATTGAATTTTTTGGTTTTTTTTTTTTTTTTTTTTTTTGGACATGGTGGCAGCCTATTGGATTTTTAAAAATGGCACTGTAACAAAATTTTGCACACCCTCCAAAAATTATTGGCTTAGGTCCCTAATGACTACAATCTATCATAGAAAAAGTCTGTTACTCCATTCCATCCTTCAGGCTGGGTGCCTAAACTTCTACCTGTAATAATAGCACATTTCTTTCCAAAAATTTTGAGATTTTACACTGTTTCATGGGGAACTGGCTAGTAAACTTACCTGTGAAATTGTTAGCTCGAAAATGTATAATGTGTTGGCAAACGAGGAATTTTGTAATTCGTCGGGTTTATTACATAGTGCCGGATGTTGAATTGTTTATCATTTTTTACAAAATTAAGGGAATGGATACTAAATACCTAAATCTTCAAACATGCCAAGTGTCGAATCTTGCAAGCCACTTCATTAATTAATAATCTTAATTAGAAACGTTGCATTTGACGTATGTTGCATAACAGAGACTTTGTTGTTTTACATGTGATGATTGTTGAACCCTCTGTCAAAGAAGTGTATACTTGATTTCCGCACCAGGCTTTTTAAATACAGTTATTAGTAAATATTCTCATCTTAAATTTATAAACTGACACAAGGCTAATATGTAATTTATAAATACCGAGTTGTTAGAAATTTATATATTTTACAGTTCAAAAGCGGTTGAATCGCCAGCAATGTTAAGAAACCAAATTGAGAAGATTCGCGATGACGGATATTGGTTTGACCGGTGTTCAGAAAACGCCGATTGTCGATCCATTTTCAGGACCGATGCTTGAATACCGCTTTCGTCGTATAGGGACAAATTCCACATCTGTCACTATGGCATTGAATAATCGCTGTGGGCCGTATGTTTTGGTGGTGACGGAAGGGGGTGGGTTCGTTTCCAAGGGGAGGAAAGAACAGGGGGTGTGTTATCCCTCAAAGTTCAAAAGCCCCCCAACCACCCCCCAAGAACCACCCCCAAGTAGAATGCATGAATATTAGCTAAAATAAATTCCAGTTGTTAATTTCGTTCTTAATCGGATTTGATTGTTGACTCGTATATGGGGATGTGTACGGAACCTCTAGAGTTCGCGATTTTTACAAAATGCGATTTTCTCAAAAACAAAAATTTGTTATTTTGTTTAAAATCTACGTCTATGTTCATATGATGTAATACGGCCCCGTAACGAATTAGAATAATTAATATCGGAGATCTACGGCTAATAATTCAACGGGGTTTGCAAAAGGCCCTTCATATGAAATAGCCGGAAATAGCGCCAGTAATGTATACGCTTTACTTCCATTAGTTGTTTTAATGGTTAGGCAAAAGTCAGGTTTTAGAGGTAATGTTCTTTAGGTGGACACGATTTTATCATGGAAAAGGACATAAACTTAGGCATTTCCAGCTCTTGCCATAAGTACAATATGGGACCCAATTTTATTGACAAAAATCGCTGGATTTATTGATAAATAGACATATTTTAGCATTCTCGTGCACAGGTTTAGTTTCCAAGGACAATTTACCAACCATAACTGTGCAAAAATATCAAATTTTGGAAAATTGAAGGCCAACTCTTCAAAAAATGTGCTATTATGCTTTAAGAAATAAATATGTTGTCTGCTATGACCTCCTTTCACTGTCCAACGTACAGGACACGCTCCTGGATGAACTACGGACGATCGTTGAGAAGGACCCTTTGGAAGACTTAAGCGAACAGGAGAGGGAGAAGTTGTGGAAAGCGCGGCAAGACTGTCGAGAGCATATCCCTCACTCGTTACCACGGTTACTGAAATGTGTCAATTGGGATAATAGTGGATCTGTGTCTCAGGTAAGTGTTCCGAGTTATTTGCCTCTCACTCATTCTGTGAAGAATCACTCTGCTCTCTGTTAAGCATTTCTGGTCAAGATATGCAGTTTTGATCTTTCTAGAGAATGGTTTTCAAGAGTGCAGCTTTATTTATCGCTAAATCAATATGTTGGCAGGATTGAAGCAGCATTCGCAAATTTACGTAATTCAATTGTAATGCTTAAAAATGTGTATGTATATGATCCCACAATTAAAATGTTGGTATATATGGTACCCATTTATAATGCATCAAATTGCTCTACATTGTTTGCTGCAACTAGAAAAAGCTACCTGCACATGTCCTAGGCATACTCATACCTATGGGAGGCACTCGTTGGACTATCTAACAGTTCCTTATTTCAAAACCTGGGGGAGAGAGACAAGCAATCTTAAATGCCTCGCCCAAGTGCACATGTTGGCTGCAGGAGGACTCAAACCCTCGACCTTCAGATTTTGAGTCAGTTTGCACATGCCTGTGGTTTATTTCCCTCTCAATGATTTGAGAAGTTAGAGTGGGAATTGTATTCACTCTTTTCAGGGTTTGCCATTTGCGGGGAGAGCCTCGAACTGGCAGTGATATGACAGGAGCATTTACACAACAGTTCAATCAGGTTCGATTTTCTCTAAACAAAAAATCAGTGGCCCTTGACGTGAATACATTGTTATGTAACACCCTCATCTATTTCAGTATCATTATTATTAGTGAGATGCATCTTTGAGGGCTGTCATTTAAGTCGTATAATTTGAAATGTTCAATTTTGGCAAATGTCATAAAAGAATCATTTTTGTCATGAAAATTTCATAGAATGGTCACATCGTGGAATTTTGTTTTTTGTTTTGTTTTTCAATTTTTCAATTTTAGAGATGAAGTGAGAATGCAGGTGAAAAAAGAAGGGTAGGCTTATTTTGTTTCTGGTGTTCAAAGCATTTGTATGGCATTGTATTTCCAAGCTGGATCTGACTTGGCAAAGATTAATGACTGCATTTCCCTCACCTTCTGAGAAAGGGTTTTCTTATTGGAGTATACATTATGACTAACCATGAAGCATTGTGTTCCAAGCTGGAGTTGACTTGGAGCTGGTTATTGACTTGATATCCCTCACCCTCTGAGAACTGGTTCTTTATCTTTGGGGAGTTTCCTTAACCTGACCCATCTGACACACTTTTTTCTGACACTTATGAATTCGGAAACCTAAACAGAATAAACCTAGGTTTTATTCCGTGAAGGGTTTCCGAATTCATAAGTGTGTCAGAAAAAAGTGTGTCAGATGGGTCAGTTTACGGAAACTCCCTTATCTTTGGGGTATTTATTGTGACTGGCCATAAAGCACTGTTAAGTTGGTTCTGAATTGGAACAGGTTAATAACTGGATTTCTTAACCCTCTGAGACAGGAGTTCTTTATTATTGGGATAAATGTTTTGCCCTCCCACAAAGGTGTACATCTCATTTCTTGAGGGTATTCATTTGTCAATCTTATTTTGTTTCTGGTGTTCAAAGCATTTGTATGGCATTGTATTTCCAAGCTGGATCTGACTTGGCAAAGATTAATGACTGCATTTCCCTCACCTTCTGAGAAAGGGTTTTCTTATTGGAGTATACATTATGACTAACCAAAAAGCATTATGTTCCAAGCTGGAGTTGACTTGGAGCAGGTTATTGACTTGATATCCCTCACCCTCTGAGTACTGGTTCTTTATCTTTGGGGAGTTTCCTTAACCTGACCCATCTGACACACTTTTTTCTGACACTTATGAATTCGGAAACCTAAACAGAATAAACCTAGGTTTTATTCCGTGAAGGGTTTCCGAATTCATAAGTGTGTCAGAAAAAAGTGTGTCAGATGGGTCAGTTTACGGAAACTCCCTTATCTTTGGGGTATTTATTGTGACTGGCCATAAAGCACTGTTAAGTTGGATCTGAATTGGAACAGGTTAATAACTGGATTTCTTAACCCTCTGAGACAGGAGTTCTTTATTATTGGGGTATATGTTTTTGCCCTCCCACAAAGGTGTACATCTCATTTCTTGAGGGTATTCATTTGTCTATCACAGATGCAAGCTTTACTACAAATCTGGCCTGAGTTGAAACCGGAGGAAGCCATGGAGCTCCTGGACTACAAATATGCCGACATAAGTGTCAGGAAATTTGCTGTCATGTGCCTTGAAAAACTCAGGTAAGTCTGTGTGAAAACAGTTTTAAGGATGTTGACAATGTAATTTACTATTTGACATTAAGGAGGTTTAGATGCTGTACATGGTGATGCATGTACTTGTAGGTGAAAGGTGAAATTATTTTGTTCGATCCATCCATGTACAAAGGAAAAGTGCATTCCTTGCGCATGGCATCTTGATTTTCGTAGTGAGTATTTTAAAGTTTAAACTTGAGTACTAAAGTTGGGTAACCAGATCATGGTCCGATTTTTCAAATGACCCTCATACCCAAGTTTCAAGACTGCCAAACCCTCAACTTCCAAATTAGAAATGTTGTTTGCGTATCAGGCACTTCTTGGAAAAGGACTTACTTGCAAAATGGCATTCATTGATATACAGCTTCTAAATCTGTCCATAAACTCTCTTCTGTTATTGATATAATATGATTGGCAACTCTCTTTATATGCAAATCAGTTGGCAACAAAGCCTTGATCACATATGTTTCTGTATTTGGATATTAGTTCCTAATGACATCAGAGAAACTCCAGTGCGTAGAAGAAAAATTTGAAATCACACCTTTATCCCAAATGACTCTAACTCAGTTATTTATTTTTCATGCCTCTGGCATTGGTTTGTCAGTACATGTAAAACTGAATGAATAGGTGCAAAATAAATTCATGTATGCATCATGTAACATGATGAGTCTTAAAGGGGCATTTCGTGATCCACAGCCTCGTCCCCACGACTTGCCTAAAAAAAGTTGAGATTCTTATATCATCTGAACCGTTAGCCTTAGTAATCCATGTGTACCTAATCTCATGTGTAAATTCGGTTGTATCTAGTGAACAATGAATAAAACAGAAGATGCTGGAATCATGAAATGCACCTTTAACTAATGCTATGAAGTATCTTATAATAAATCTGTTGATAACAAGTTGATTTCATTCTATATACAGGGACACAGAACTATCCCAGTACCTCCTGCAGTTGGTGCAAGCTTTGAAATACGAAACGCATCTCGATTGTGACTTGGGACGGTTTCTTCTCAGGAGAGCACTTCAAAATCAGAGAATAGGACATTTTTTCTTTGGCATCTCAGGTAAGTATGTCTTGATATTTGAGAGAAACATTAAGCAGTGCATTGTGAGTTGATTACGTCTTTCCCTTGTCTGGCTTAAAGAGACTATCAATGATTTGAAGAAGAATACAATGAAATTCATAAAAAAATAGGTTTTGCCAAACACTTGAACAACCATGCTTGTGTGCCATGTAAATGGTAAAAGTGAGAACGATCTTTATAGAGTAAAAAAAATGGCATTGATGATGCTGAGATGATGACGATGGCAAAGACAATGTTGATGAAAGTCCATGTTGTACAGACTTTTGTTCTCTTGCGAGCAAAAGTAGTCAAATTCAAAAACAGTGGATGTATAACGATACGATTGTGAGCAGTCGACACTGCCATAATTAGTTATTGGTAATTTTTTATGAAAGACATAGCCTTATTTGATTCAAGTGACTTCATTTGCATAATAACTACTTAATTTCTGAAGCAGAAAATCACAAATAGTGCCTTTAATAGTCGCAAGCAGCTCTCTCGTCCTTTCAGACTAAATAAATCACTGCCTTTGCATATTTCCATTGTCCTGTAGCCAAACAGCAAGTAAGAAATCTATTGAGTGTTCATATGAATTTATTATAGACCTATATGACTTAATATATGGATATTGCAAAATCTCTCAGTGTGCCTTTAAAAGGTTGTGATGAAAGTTACTAGTTCAAGTTTGTCTTTGTTCATTTAGAGCTGAGATGCACACTACAGCAGTGTCAACCCGATTTGGACTCTTACTGGAAGCGTATTGTCGAGGCAACATTGCACACATGAGAATACTCACCAAACAGGTAAAATTAATTGTATTTTGTGATTGGTCAATAAAATAGATATGGTGGCATCACACTGTCGAAGAGAAAACAGGCTATCATAATCATGAAGTTTCTTGGGATTTGGTATTTTAAAAAGGAAATCAAAATTATAGCAATGTAGTAGTTTCTTGAATTCAGGCAAATCTAAGCTGTCATTGTTGTAACTTGTCCTATTAAAGGAGTATTTCGTGTTCCACAGCCTCCTCCCCCGACTTGCCTCAAAAAAAGTTGATATTTTTATATTATCTGAACTGTTGGCCTAAGTATAGTATGTGTGCCTAATCTTACATGCAAATTTGATCTACTCTTGAAGAAATTCGTAATTTTATATTTTCTGTCCGTAAACAGACAGAAATTATGACACAGTGGCCTGTGGAAGGGCGCGTTGACGTTGATACAAACATTTGCTCACAACATCAAAACGAACCGCCAGATTCAACTGAAATTTCTGAGATACCCTTTTTTCAGGGATATCTAGTGAACAATAAACCAAAAATGGGGTGCTAGGATCACAAAATGCACCTTTAAATGATGCTAGAATAAGTGTATTGTGCAGACATGAAAATATCAAGTTGCTAACAAAAATATGTTTAATATGGTATAAATGCCAAACCTCCTGAATCTCACCAAAACCAATCATTTTTTTTTGTACATTCTACAAATTTGACAACTTCTCTCATTCTGGAAGGTTTTGTACCCATATAATTCTGAAAACCTCTCTGAATTCTGTGTTTAAACCTCCCCAATCGCTGTGCAACATTACAGGAAGGAATTTCCCTCTATGCTTACCTTCTTCGTAAAAAAACCCAAATGTTTGTGTCGCCTGCACTAAAGTGGAGAGAGGCACATACTAATCCAAAGTCTGTATGTCCAATCCATATATAGATAGGTAGCAGTAACCTTTTTTCAGATTTCTCGTGCATGAACACTAATTAACACCAATTGCCACCAACCTCATTTCAGAGGTGCACCATAGAGACTTGCTTGTCATGGTAGGGTTAAAGGTCACATTAGGGTCAAGGTCATTGGAGTTCAACTTGTGGAGAGAGTAAAGGAAAGGTGGATTCGAACACACTATGGTTTTGAGAACCACCTTGTCATATCAGTGATATGTTAAATAAAAATAGGTGGTAATCAAGAATAACTTGCTCATCGATCTCATTGTCAGCCCAATGAAAGCTGTTATCAATATTTTGTTAATGGAAATCCCTGACAAAAATAAGCAATCCCAGACGAAAATCGCTTCAATGCAGAGTTCTGCAGCTACCCATTTTCAGAATTCTGTGAATTTTTCCAAATGAAAGAGTATTTTTTTTTGTTATCGTCACAAAAAATAAAAAATGCTGATATAAAACTTGGAAAAGCCTTTTTTCGCGATCTTGCATACAAGCATGAGTAACTCAACCGTTAAGGGAATTAACAGTACCCGGAACCGTGTATATCAAACCCCTTTAAGTCACTTTTTTCACATGTTTAACTTGCAAAAGGTGGAGAGTCTTGGGAAGATGAAAATGGTGAACGAACTAATCAAAAGCAAACAGGCACAAGACCGAAACGGGAAGAATGCTGAGTGATGTCACAAGTTTTACAGCAGGAATAATGTGCAGAAGCTCTCTCCGGATTTGTGTCACCTCTTTCTCCATCATATAAACTCAAGGAGCTCAAGTAAGGATGCCAATTTAACGTTAAATTGATTTATTGGTATAAATCTATCGGCACATATGTAATGAAATATACAAATTAAGACGTACCAGATAGTTTTCATGGTCATTGAGTATTCCTTGCGAAAAAAATCCAGATTATTCGACAAATGTCACGACTGTACTGCAATCATGGATGCTGCCATCTTTATTCCTGTGCTATATTTACAACGCCGCACGCAATGTCAAAACAGAAGCCAGCGTGATATATTTCGCTGGCTTCTGTTTCGGTATGCGTGCGGCGGTGAAAATATAGCACAGGGAATAAAGATGGCAGCATCCATGATTGCAGTACAGTCGTGACATTTCACGGAATAATCTGGATTTTTCGCAGGAATACTCCAATGACCATGAAAACCATCTGGTTCGTCATATTTAGGGAATTTCATTATATATGTGCCGATAGTTTTGCCATATTATTAATCCTTTAAAGATATATTTTTCTGAGTGCATTTTTTTTTAAAGAAATTGTCCTTTAGTATCACCTGAGTGTAAAGTTTAAATCCAATTTTGACCAAACTCTGGTCATAGATGCAACATAGGAAGCCCACATGATTATGAGGTCAAGGTTTCAAATACTAAGATTTACACCCCTCAATATGAAAAAGGATCAAAATTACATTCGATTTGTAGTTATTACCGTATTGCTCAATAATAGTAAAGGGGCATTTGTAATCCACAGCCTCATCCCCAACTTACCTCAAAAAATTAGATTTTTATATCATCTGAACCGTTGACATAAGTGTTGTAGGCGTGTCTAATCTTATGTACCAATTCAATAACCTAGACTATCATTTGAGAGCAATTGAAGGAATTTCACAAATCATTGAAAATGTGCCTGTGCTACTTCAAAATGTTTTTTCCTAGGATGAATCCCAAACTCAGTGTCAAGAATTGTGTATATTTTGCAGTACGATATATTTGCATTGCTGTAGTAAGACAAGCATGAAAATGTGATTCCTTATATCAAAGGTACCTCATGTCAGCAGTGAAGTATGTCTGTTTTTCAATATAGATCATCACAAATTCCAGAAGTTCAAACAATGGGGGATGCCTTGAGCGCGTACACACTTCTTCCAATACATTTTCAAATGAAGAGCGCCGCTCATTTAATCTCATTAATGAATGGTGACGTCATATTTGTGATACAGTGGGGAGATTTTGGAAATTCTGCAATATGTGTTCATGATGTTCGAGAGACTTTTTAGACCTCAGGTGATCAAAATTATATGCACAATAATAATGGGAAAATCCGGTATGGTCTCGGCTATCGGAAGCTGAAAACAGAATTTAAATAAGACTTTCCGTTGTTGAGTGTTGGTGTTGTTTTTATATTAGTAACGTTGCGCCATGAGTCAAATCCCGGAAATTGAGGGTTGAAAAAGCTACTTCCTAATAATCGTAGATTATGCACAATATAATGTGACTAGTGAGATGTACTATCTGTGTCGGTATTACTTAAATCATTCATGAACCCACAGTGTCATCATTGCAAGGTGACATTTAGTTTTAATAAGGGGTGACAATGCAAATATGCATGGCTATTTTCCGGCAGTGGAACCAAGTTTGAACTGGAAATCAATGGGAGTTATTGATTGCTGTCATAATTATATGCGTGGAACCGTGTTTGTGGACACGGTCAAGCATGGTTTGCATGACACGTACATGTATAACAGATTTATGCATCGGTTGTGTGTATACTAGGTCAGTCACCCGAATGTACTACACATGCGCGGAATTGCCATCGGTGAACTGCTGTCGGTGACTTGTCCCTAGAATCTCTATACAGGCTTCATGAGAGGTTTGTGTTGAGAGCTTGATTGTGGTCTGCTCTTTGTTACTCAGTCAATATCATATTGTTGCAATAGATACTTGGAATGTGTATTACTTTGAAAACAATGAACTCTTGAACAGGTGATAAACCGTCAAGCAGGTGATACATGCATAAATCCTAAAATACACCACTTTACTCTACAAACAGGATTAAGCTGTTGGTCCCTTGATAAATAGTTTTGGCTGGCAACTTGATTGAATTTGTGCATATGTCGTTGTGGATGTCCATGTTTGTTTTGAGTCAAGTTGCATATTCCAGTCTGCATTTTTTTCCACAAATATTCCATGGTAATTGTTTAAAATGATCAGATTAAATAATGGTAGAAGTGAGTTACTTCACTCCCTTGTTAGCAACCGAGTTTGACAATAAAATTATCTTCCATCTCGCATCTTCAGGATAGAACATCAATTCATGAAGTCCCAAAATCCCCTCTATGGTTGGTGTTCAAGAACGAAGACCCCGTGGAGAGGAGGTTATACATCATGTTCAAAAATGGAGATGGTGAGTAAATTGTGGGCCATGTACTATGGCCGATGTTTTTGTGTTAGGCGGGATTCCCATTTCACCGAGGAAAAATATTGCGTCGGAGGGAAACCATTAACTTGTGGCATGGGGTTTATAAAATTGCTCCGTGCGAGTCTGTATGTCTAAAATAACACTGACCTTCCTTCCGTGTGGCACGTACTTAATTTAACTTCACACGCAATGTAATCCCGTCATTGGTACTCAATTCCCCTATTGTCAGCTCCCCCAGACGAACCCAATTATCAATGGCTCATAAATTTTAAGCGGGGCGATGAATAAATAAAATGATGTAACAATGGATAAATGAAGCGGCGACCACATACGGCCCCCCGATACAAAGAGTGATCGCAGACAATAAGATGATATTGATCGATCACATACACTGCTAATTGGCTAGAAAAGATTTCTCCCGTGCAGCTTATAAATGTTCCGTGTGAGGTTGGTTTATTGAAATGTGAATTATTGCGTGCCGGCTAAGATATATTTTGCTTGCGACATGTCCCGTCGGAAGGCTTTCCTCCGAGGCAATACTTTGCTACTTTGCTCCTGAAACTGAAAATCTCTCGCCTAACCTGTTGAGTGCTGGAGTGGAGTTCACAATCAAAGTGTATGAAACTTTTTAGCTCAGCCAATATAGTATGGGCAGAGCTATTGTATGGCAGTGTTTACTCTTATCTATTCACACTTGCGCAAATGTGTCTGTTGCCAAATGTTGGACCGTTGCAACACTCGAAAATCGGTCAGACTGAAACACTGACTCAAGCCCATATGGGGGTATTCACCAATTTGGGTCACATGGGGGCCGATTAAAGGGGCCAACTTTGAAAATCTATAAATTCCTTTGTGTGCCACCAATCATTGCTATAATTACTCTAGAGACTTGGTCAGAAGCACCACTGACCAAAGGTCCATATTAATGACCTGCTGATCTACGGCAACCATTTGGGCTCTCTTTACCATTGGTGCTCATCTTTTTTTTGTCTTTAAATTGTCAAAATGGTCCACTTTTGGAATATCCATAACCATATTTGTAATCATCTTGAAAGTGCCTTGAATATGAAGTCTAAACAACACTAGTCTTTTGAGTGGTTTTGAGATACCATCCATAATTGTTGAAAGCCATCACCAGCCAGAGCAAAACCATGGTAATAATGTTGGCGTAATGCGGACTTGAGTGACTGTTTTGCCGACACAACCCTGAAGAGAATGAAGTCACATGGCTGTTAGAAGTAATTGTAGCACCCTCTGCCAACCAAGGCCTTAGCATACTTTAACAGAAAGTGTTCATCTGATAAGAAAATGCACCTCAAATTCTCACAATTAAGACACTGAATATTTTTGGGTCTTTTATGCCTAATCATAATATCACATGGTTTGATCCCAGTCACAAATGAACTGGACATGGATATTTTGGATTGAAATCATAATATGATATAGTGCATTTTTAAGATAATTATCTTTTCAATTTAAATCTGTGTGTGTTTTTCTTACATACATATTCTCTCTCTCTCTCGCTCTCTGTATGTGTATGTGTGCAACGCGCCTGCTGTGTAACGTGTGTGTAATGTGAGTGAGCTCATGTTTTTCAGTACTGGTCACACATTATGTTTTCTTGTTTTTTGGTTAATAGATTTGAGACATAGACAAAACTGTTAACACATACCAGTTATGCAAATAATGGACAACATTTGGCTTGGAAGAAGGGCTGGATTTATGTGAGACTACAGTTGATGAGTCAAACATATTGGTCATAAGTATAATGCCTCATGTGGGAAGTGCTTTTATATCAGTGTTATTCTTGTTCACTTAAAATTAGAGCTGGGAGTTACCGTTTAATTTCCTATCCGTTTACACGGTCTGTATTTCCGTTCGTTTAAACGGTCATAACAAATTAACAACTGCCGAATTTGGCGCTTCTACGCAAATGCAATTCTTGCACCATAAATCGTTCGTAATCGGGTTACCCGGCTTTGCATTCGATCATAAATATCATCTTGAGCCATAAAATGTTGTTTGTACTTATGTTATGTTTTAATTCAAAATAAAGCAGTTGAATATCCCAAAGATCCCAAACGACGCATCACTGTGGGAGCCGCCATTACCGCTGCCATTTTACCTTTTTTGTAGTTCCCTCTGTAATTGAAGCACCGCGTAATTGGGGCCGTGTTATGCGGTGTATATGCCGAAGTCGCTCCACTCACGTACAAGAACTTGGTAAACGGGGGATTTCCCTGTAAAAGTCGGAAACCATTTCTAGAAGCATTGGAACTGTTGACTTTACTTTTCACTGACGGCGGGTAATTTTGGTGAAAATTTGACTTCAGCAATTAAAATAATACTGAAAAAAAGTTAGTAGGGTTTGCTGACGTGTAAACGTGTAGTGAATTTTCTAAACGTGTAGTGACCCTTCAGTTCGTGTAAACGTTTACACATCCCATCACTACTTAAAATAGGCCAATATGTGCTCAAAACCATGTATAATTCACAATATGATTCTTTGTTCCCATACAACCAGGCTGATCCCATATAAAGCATTGGCTACTACTTGCAAGCCGCTCAGGGCCATTGAAAAAGTGACTGGTGCTGAGAACATTGCCTAACATCCAAAAGAAAAGAGCAATGTAAATCGCTTCAATGCTGCTTTCCAGAAGTCATCGTTGTATGAATGGCTCAATAAGAAGACTACAATGAAGAGTAGTTAGTTGGGGTTCACAGAATCTAACTTAAGAAATAGTTAAGGCCTACTTGTCGTCACTGAGGGACCTCATATTTATGCCAGAGGCTCGAATAAAGTTAGTTCGTTAAAATGCCGGTTTTGTCCCCGCTAAATGGGGTTGGCCTGATTCACCTCACACACTCCTCGACAATACCGCTGGTGTGAGGATTTATTGGAGCAAAAGATATGACAGGTTCCCTTCCTGAGGCCAATCCACAGTCTTCGGTGGTGGGCCTAGCCCTTTGGGCACCATGCCCACCATGCAGGCATCAATGTACTGAATGGCTGCCATTGCTCTCCAGAGCTGACAGCCTTGTAGGAAATCTTCTTTTTCATTCTACCGCAGAGTTACCAGCTACCCTCCTCAATCAGATTTCCTAGAAACCTGATGGGGTGATGGTTTACCGCTACAACTCAGCGCTGATAGGTAATACCGGTTACCATAAAGCAGGCCCTCAGGAAACCTGACCTTTATAAATAGTGTGTTTTATATGCTTCATTAATAAATTTTTCCATAATTTTTGTCTTTCAATGCAGGTCACCTTCCGACAACGGCGAGGTTCAGAAGTTCAAGTACTATTACGTCCTTCAAAGTCCCTTTTTGCTGTGTTTATGTGATGCGATATGCCTATATCCCAAGAACGCTACTATTTACAGCTTGGAGGTACTAATTTACTACTTGGGAGGTACTATGTTACGGTTTAAGTATATTTATATTTAACGGTTTAGAGGTACTATTTATGGAGTACATAGACCTTGCACATATCTTCATCAAAATAGCGAAACTATTTCAAATCATGTGAGAGACGTTTAACAACTGATCAAACTCAAATTTATTATGAAGTATATAATAGCAATAAATCCAGTCGAGTGAGGAGTGACTGTATATTATTAAAAAATTCCTGGGTTTTCAACTTACTTTACAACATTTCATGTAAGCAATGACATGGAATTGCATTTGGTTTCCAACGATAATAAAAGTAAACTGTATCTACAGGGTGAGTAAAAAAACTTGACCCGGATGGTGTCCCCATTTTGCATTTTTAAGTAATATATATCTAACATGTGTGGTATCATTTTAAAGTTAGTTCTTATCTTTAATTTGCTGCAAAGATTATTCACAATCGGTTAGTATAGACCGAACTATACAGTCGTTTGAAGCAAGTAGTCTGTTTTTGCGCTCTGTCCACAGATTTGGCATTAAAATGAAACGGCCACCGTGTATGCAAATGGGAATCCGTGGATCAGGGTACAAGACTACCACTTGCTTTTTAAAGACTGTATCTTATACTTATCCGATTGGAATTATCCTTGCAGCAATATTACAATATGAAATTAGCTTTCCGATGACACCACATAAGGGGGTTCCCAAAAGAATAGGTTTCCCCCCAAAATTCAGGACATTTCATTCATCACTTCACTTAGAGCTGGATTTTTAAAAATTGTACAGTTTGAAAGAGGGAAACTTTGGCTCTGGCGCTCGCGACAAAAGTCGTTAGGTTTTCAAAAACCTTTGGAATCAACACACACTCGCTTTTTCCCAAGAAAAATGTCATCGAAAAAGTGGCACTTTACCGTATTTCAAATTTCTAAAGTCGAGAAATTATCCATTTGCAACAATGATTCGTTTCCTTTCTTATTGCGGTCTGAAGTAAAAGCTTCAAAACATTGATGCATAGGCAACAAATAAAAACAAGACAAATATGCAGGAAAACAAAAAAGAGGTGTAAGCTTTACATTCATCATTATCAATAAAGTCATTTTTCTTATGCATATTGCTCTTTTTTATGAATGAAAGCGGGTAATGTTGAAATGCCTGTTCGAATCAAATAATCTTAATTGTTTTGCCATCAGGGAGACTCAATCGTGTCTCCGTTTCCTTCATCTCATCTGCCCTGATGAAATCATGGTAGTGTGTACCTGCTGTTTAACCAATTTGCTGATGTGCTGTTGATGAATGTGGTTCCATGCCCGCTGGATAATTCCACCACGTTGAACCAGAGTAGCGGTCTCCTTTATGTGTTGATCTGCTTCACATTTCACCTGGGTTGCTTACACAAATCTCATCTCTTATTTTTGACCTGCATATTTGTTCTTGTTTGTTTATTTGTTGCCGTGCGTTATGTTTAATCTTTTACTCAGACGCGCAATGCATAATTATAAAGAAGGAAATGAAACTCGTTGTTGTAAATTGATAATTTCTTTACTTCCGTCCTTTGAATACGGTAAACATGGTAAAGTGCCACTTTTCTGACAACATCATTTTGGAAAAGGGAATGTGTGTTGATGCCATTAGTGTTTTTTAAAAGCAACGACTTTTGTAGTCAGAGCTAAATGTTTCCTCTCTTTGAAACTTTTTAAATTTTTCTAAACAATCCACTTCAAAGTTATGTTTATGCAACAAAATGTCCTCGAATTTTAGGGGGGAACTTACTTTTTTTTTTTTTTTTTTTTTTAAACGGTACATCGGTTATTCAAAAATTAAAAATGGGCGGAACCTCCGGGTCCAGTTGTTTTTTTACTCACCCCTGTATATCAGGAGTAGGTTTTCACATATCTTTTTAAGCAACCAAGCAATATTGTTTTATAATGTTTGGATAGAGCTATTAGGAGTTCACTTATTCTTAGCGCTGGAATAACGTGTTTGCTACATATGGTCCTGGGGATTGGAGACAGACATAATGACAACATCATGATCAAAGAGATTCGGTCAGGTAGGTGCATTGGTCTAATTAACTTTGATGTCATTCGTTGATCCTTGTGATCCTTGTTTGATTACATTTTGCTTAGTGCTGTGTTATTGATGTGATTTAATAGGAGAGGGCCTGATTAAATTATATACGTTTTCATTTCGTTTGAAAGACCCGAACCTCCATATCCCATCTGTAAAGTATCACACCAATATTTCAATCAATCGGTTTTGATAGGAGAACTACAAACATAATTTCGAGGGTTTGAGAATCAGAAGGACGTAACTCAATACTAAAAGAAATTTAACGAATTTCTTTAATTCCGCTGTAATACTGCTTTTGAGAAATGTGATGTTTAATATTTTCTACTAAGCATCTATTCTTACTCAAAATGCAAACATATGCCAAAAAAAGATAATGAGAGAGAGAGAATCAGTTTGTAAATAATATTAAATAAACAAAGAACAATTTTGAATTATGAACAAGCATATTAAAAAATTCTTTGTAATATTTTTTTTAGTGTTGCGTTACTCTTCTGATTGTCATATTAAGCTGACCAAAATGCTCAAAGTTTCACAGTGATGTGTTCCATACTTTACTTGCCTCCTCCCCTATTTCTTGGTCAAGCCGATTCGCTTGATTTTTTTTCACCAAGCGAACGGTTGACACATAGCATATAACCATGACAACTATTATATCGTATCCAAACTTGGCTGAAAATCCACAACCAACGGTGCCAATGCAGTGCTGCACTGCTGTTGTGGTCTTCATTGTTATTCGGTAACATCAATTGAAAAGGCCCGTGACGCTGCCCATGGGGATGAAATTTTGTTGCGGATCGCTTGGCTTGTTTGTAAATTTTTTTCTGTGTTGCCAACATCTTCGGCGGGGGGTTCGTTTCACAACCGATATACGGCGACGATGAATTATTCAACCGATAATGATCAAACAAAGACGCGATGCAATGACGTAATATGACTGGGATCAAGATTTATTCAAATACAAAACGAAAGACGGTGAGTTCCGCCGCTCTGATGAGCGATTTGGGGCAGTTTAGCAATTTCTATTATGGAGGAGATTCACGTGGGTTTTGATTTGTGAACGGTAATAGGTATAATTCGTAAGCGGGAAGTGATTCGTACACATGGAAGTTATGAAGTAATTTCTAAGACCTTTCTTTACGGTTTTGGCATGGGCGTCGGCCCAAGGGCCCTGGGAGGCGGTAGTGTGTGTGTGTGGGGGGGGGGTCGCATTGGGCCTGGGCTAAGGCCCATTTTTTTATATCCTATGTGTAAGAGTTTGCATGGACTAAGCTAAGGCGTGGAGGGGGGGTCAACCCAATTGATAGGGGATTCCTTTGGAAAGGGGACTAGCCGAGCGCTTGATCAAGCTACCTTCCCCCTGAAATTATTGGAGTTAAGAGTAGCAAAAATTATCTCCATGTGGTATACAATCAGCTCTGTGGACGGGAGCAGGAAAGTGCTAATTGACACAGTGTCTCACAGTTTGAACAAGATTATAGGTCCATGAACAACTTTACAGAACTGTGCTGCAATTGATTAACTCCATGAGCAGTATTGGCCAATTAACTAAAACAAATAACAAATCTATTGAGCTAATCAATGACATTGTACTATTAAAGTATCTCTATAAAAGATTGGTCATAAAGTTTTATAAGAGCTATTCTGAATATTTAATTAATGAATGATCATGGATGTTAAGTGATCAAGAAACACTAACACTGCTTATGCGCTTATTTCAACC
>JAMKCH010004892.1:0-34443 GCA_023653785.1 Ophioderma brevispina | reverse complement strand
CAGTAAAGTAGTAATGTGGAGGTACAACATGTAATTTTATTTTCTCCAACAATGACTTCAACGATCTGTAGGTTTATTTTCTGCACGAGCAAAGACAACTCTAATATACAGGAGGCAGAATCAAAACAACTTTCAATACAGCCGGCACTTGCTGTCCAGAACCTCAACAGGGCACATGCACACAGACGCAAGCCATGGTGCTTGGAAAGCTTCAATTACCTATTATGAAATTGCATCTCACCACACCACCACCACCTGGTTTCTCAACTGTCACCACCCCTCTCCACCACAGAAGAAAAAGGCATTTCCGACTATGACAAATTGGGTTCTGGGTGATAGGGATTCTTGGCGTGCAGGACCCTTACACCCACCACCACCACGCTCTTTCTCCGCGGGGAGACCCTTTTCCAAACCACCACCCGCTCCTCATAGTGCAGGACCCTTACCACCACCACCACACCACCACCACCACCACCACCACCACCACCACCCCACCTCCTCATGGTAGAGGACCATTAACACCACCACAACCTCCTTCTCATGTGCAGGACCCTTACCACAACTACTTAGTCATACTGGTGTCCTCACCACCACCTCCTGGTCCAGTGTGAAATCCCCAACCCAGCCCACCACAATTGTCAAGTTCTCATTAAGTAATCCGCATTTCGTGCCACAATCCCACCAACGATCCGAAAATATTGTGCTTTCTCCTCAATTTTGGGTGGTTCAAGGCTTCTCTGAGAAAGACCCATGGCTCATTGAAGAAAGGTGGTACAAGATTCAATTGCCGACCCCCCCTCACTACAGACAATGTAAGTTTTATTTTGCTTATTATCCTAGTTTCATTACCCATGATCTATTTTTTAAAGTTAAGAGATTTTGTTTGAGAATCGTTAATGCTGTATGGAGTGAAGACATGTGTCCTGGGCAAAATGAGATGGGGATTTTGAGTAGGACAGATGGCTAATTTGGACGATCTGTCTTCAGGCCCTGTCAATGGTCACATTCCAAGGTCAGGTCATCTCAGTCAATTACCTATACATCAGGTGAACTTTTTTCCCCTTCATCAAAAGGAATTTGCATTCATCATTGTTTTGAAATGGCTCCCCAGTATCGACTGGACAGTGTGGCGTCGCATTGCATTTCTGTTGGCATTTAGGGGAAATGCGATAGTCAGAGTCGGGTGTTGAGAAGAATCAATCCTAATTTGTCCATGGAAACTGTGATGCAGGGATTTTTCTATTTCCTCCCTAACGGAAAATGATTACACGCTTACTTGTGTTTCTGCAGCCAAATGGTGTGATGTTGACGACGTTTTCATGGGTGTGCCTTTGAGAGAGACGTGCCAATATTTTGTGACTTACAGTACAGAATACATTGTTGCACATTTTAATCGTTAGCCACTCAAATGAGGAATATGTAGAGTTATCACAGCCAAGTACCCACAACCCAAAACCCGCCCCCCAAAAAAAAATGACCTCGATCATGATTTTTCTTGCGTTACGCCAAACAAACATTTTTTTTTTTATCCTTAAGGAAACATTGGCACATTGGAAAATAGTGCACTCTCAAGTATTCAGATTGATATTTTTTTCATGGTTGTAAAGCTATTAAAGGGGGATGGCCGAATTTAAGTATATGAGTTTTCATCAACTAATTGGCCTTCACTCCAAAACCCCATCTGTAAGTTTCACGCCCGATATTTCAACAATCCGTTTTGGATGCGAGATATAAAAACGTGATTTTATAAGCCCCATAGATAACTGTGTAAAACTAATATTGGTCGACCAATGGGCCCATTTCCGCTCAAAACTTCCAAACAAACATTCCTTTGGCTCTAAATTTTTCCAGGGTAAATGAGAAAAATCGTAGCTTTCTCTGATATCAAAATGTTTGATCACTTCAGGTAAATTCTGGGTTTCTGGTGACGAGGCTATTAGCGATCGGCCATGGACCTTTAAGGAGATGAATTCAGGAGTATATATAATGAAAAATCTTTTTTGTCAAAATGGTAATATTTTAAAAAAATGAAATGGAAACCCATATATTTTTTCTGTTAACAGTTCATGTTTCGTGATGTTTTAGTATTCAGATTATGGATGGTTCAAACCCAGATATGGGATTTTTCCCTAAAATCTGTTAAAATCAGGTTTTTTTTGGTTAAAATGCCCATATCTTAAATTATGAATATTTATATGATACCCGTAGCAGGGAAATCATTAAAAGTACACCACCTTTCATATCTTCAAAGAAAAATGACTTGTTGTAGGGTTTTTCAAATGAAAATTCAAAATGTAAAATATAAAAAATGCTGAAGTTTGTGATTTTTACATATCTGACAGCTAAACCTTCATGGATCATGCAATTGTTCAACAAAAGCCATATCATTGGTGTTCATTTGTTGATTTACCAGCTATTGCAAAAATTATTTTTCATTACTATTTAATCAATTTGAGCCAGCTATGGACCAACCTTAGTATATATTAGGCCCTCACTGAAATTGATTTAAGCCAAAATGAAAAAACCCTTATGTGTAAACAGAATGATTTTATAATAAAACCCACTCTGAAGGGTTTGATTCAGTAGCCCACAAGATCATGGTGTTCCTGCAAGAAAACATGCTGGAGTTAATTCCCTTGGCAACCACCCATATTGCTGGTCGGTGACCTCTGGTCTTGATAAGTATGAGTCTGTGAATTCATGCATGAATGAGCACATTTGTGATTCAAGTAACTATGCATGGCCCACAAATCCAACAAATCATCTGAATGTTTTAAAACCCTCATTAAAACAAAATTGCGGTAATGTATAGTACACTACACCAAACCGACTTTTAAAGCAGCACTGGCACATTTTCCAAAATATGAAATTCTTCAATTTGCTCTCAAATGATAGTCTAGGCCATTGGAAGAACAGAGATATATTTTACACATAAAAATAAAACATACCCCCAAAACAGATAGGGACATTGATATGAGGATAAAGACATCCAAGTAATTGTAGCCAACTTTTAAGTTTCCATACTTTAATCAACAAATGTGTATATTACATGAATTATTTTTGACGTACTCAAGATATTAAAACCACAAGGTTATAGACCGATCAAACAGTTGTGCATAGTGTGGGAAACAGGCATACGTCGTGCGTGTTCGTGTGTTAAACGCCATTTTCGTCGTCTGCTGAAATTTAACGTCGCCGGCGACGTTAAAATTATAAAAGTTTCTGTTTACCCTAAGGAAGCTGATTTGTCTCTTAATCTTTCGGGTGAGGGCTTTTGTATATAAAAGCCTTACAAGCCATGCAAAAATATTGATTTGATAAATCTGAAGGGCGCCCACTATTTTTCAAATGTGCAGTGTCTCTTTAAGCCACAGTCTGGGCACACTTTGACAAATAAGGCTCCTACTTAACATTCCCTTAAGCAAACTATAAGCTTTTTGTAATTCTCTTGTGATGAGACAAACAATTTCACACGTTCATTGAATTTTGTCTCCTGTTCTAACGTGCACCTTTAAAACCTTTTAAGACTGTATACATTCTTATGCAATTCAACAATGCATTGTGCCACTGATGGCTTTCCAAAGCAATATTTTCCTGATGTATCATGGAGAAAGTCAACATCAGAGGCCACGTTAATACTATTAGTTATCCCCTGTTGTTCACGCAATACGGAAAACTACTATGTTGGGTCGTATAACATGGAGGACGTAGGCCAAATGTGATACGACACCCATCCATAGGTATTTCTGTATTGCGTAGAACAAACAGGGGGATAACAAAATTTATCATTTAGTAGACATGAATATTGAAGTGGTAAGCCTATTAGATCTAAATATGAATAGCACAGCCAGAATTACACATACCTGCCAACCTTCCCTGTTATATAGGAATCATCCCTATTTTTGAACTTTAAAAATTGCAAAAAATAGGGAATCCCTATTTATGAAATCTAAAACAAATCTTGAAATAATTGCCAGAAAAGTCCTGAAATAGTTTTTGGGGCTCCTGAAGCTCTTCTTGAGCTTAAAATTACACAGAAAAAAGTCCCAGTTAGTAAAGTAGTAGTAAGTAACTTCAGGAGGATCTGCCCCTTAGTGCTATTACACTAGAGCCTTTTTTCTTAAAGTGGATCACAAAGAGACACCACCCATAAGGGCTTTCTGATGAGCGGTATTTGCGACACATGCATTCTGAATTTTGGGTTCTCATGTTGTTGGACAGGTATGATTACTCATGTCATGGCCAAGCACTAAAGCACTAAGGCTAAGTTTTGGCTTCCAAATAAATAAAAACAGGTTCAGTAGGCTTAGTCTAGGCTACGGCCTCTGGACTAGTCTAGGTGTATTATCTAGTATTGTGGAGGCTACAAAGTACAAATCAACAAACACATAAGACTTAAGTCCTTAAGACAGCTTCCAATGCCCAACAAGGCAGCGTCTAGACCCCGGCTGTCATGGCAGAGGCACTTCACAGTAGTTGAATTTCTGCAGAATATGTCTGACCACTGACCACTATAGATGGGAAAATATTTAACTCGCCTCTTTGAAAGCATACTGACAGTAGCCACCATTTCTCTATAAAACACATGAGATTTCAAAATTATTTATACAGAAGAACGGAATAAAATTACTATATCAATGTGGTTTGCATGTGCACAATCACACCAGGCAGGGTGTGCAAAAGGGCATATGGTTTGTGTTACAGAGGGTGCTGGCAGAGCAGTCTTTCATAGATGCACAAGATCATTACACATAGATTTTAATGTATGATAAGTAGGAGTCTAATACTGGGGTAATCATCACGCAATACATGATATATTAAGTGGTTAGCAAATTCCACCATGCAATAGGGAAATGGGAAGAGTCGGGTAATGCCGTAGCGGGGTAATCCGAACGCAGCGATTCACTATATTGCGACAAGGGAGACCGTGTTACCAACCTATGGTGTTAGCTGCCTTTGGACTTCTTATTAAAATGTAAACTGATCAAAATGGAAATCTCGTACATTTTCGCGAGAGAATTACAAAAAAAACACTTTTTAGTTGAAAATGAATTTTGAACCATATTTCTGGATGAAATATCACATCTATCAGGAAGAGAGAAAAAGGGGTTTTGTTAATTGTTAACAGGACTAGGGTTCCGTCAAAATTTAAAATCATGTTACAACAGGCGGGCACGATCCAGACGAGTAAGTTTATGAAGGAACGAGATTACAAACTTTCACATGGTTTGGGGTAATCCCGAAGACCCGTTTCCATGGCAACCCATATAGGTGTCCATCTCATGTACATATTTGAAACTTCATCGAGCGTTTAAATATATTATTATAACTTTGTTGCAAGAAACAAAAAATTGCTATTTTTGTCCCCAAAGTGGCTGCCATTGAAAAAAACCGTTCGACCGGCATTAGCCGTGAGGTGTCGGGTAATACCGAACGACGCCATTTTTGTTTTGATCATAACGTCTTTTCTAATAGGTTTTGAGTAAGAAAAAACGTGGGATAGTTAGAGTTTTGCTTACACTCTTTAATGATATGGTTATCTTGACCAAACCTTGTTTTACCATGGACTTATTGGCTTCAATCGAATGGTGTTCGGCATTACCCGACTTACCCCTATATTAATTGACCTGTTAACCAATGAGATTCAAGTATACATGTCTACTAAATGATAAAATATTACACAAGAACATGTTACTGGTCCTTTAGTTTGTCAAATGTGCTTTGTATGTGAATGCACACTAAAACGGCTATTTACAGTAACTAAATCCTCTTTTAAAACTGTTTTTAACATAATATATCACTACTTGTGTGTTAATCCAATAGTGACCTTTGCAGTAAAAAATGGGACTCACTGGCAAGAGCAATCACTGGTGGTGTGCTGAATTGTAGATGAAGGAAAACTGATCCATTTCTCCAAAGAAGTGACCATTTTTATCCCCTGGCTTGAAAAGCAGAGGGGGGATTTTGCGATAGTGAGCATGTCCGTATGTATGTGTATGTATGTTAATGTGTGTGTGTTCCAGTTTGGTTAGATTTTCGTTTTTCACGTCTCCTTTGAAAAGTTAAGTCCGATTTATACCATTATTATGTTTTGAGAATCTTCCGTCCTATTACTATACACATGCTGGAAAACCAATAAAAACAACACTTATCAATAATCTACGCTCTCTCGAAACCTTGGTGTCCAAATACTTCCACTTTGGATCAATCCCCCTTAACTTTCATTGAATTTTAAACATAACGCATTCCTAATGCAGCTTATGTCTGTGCACCCTGGTAACGAGACAGTATTAAGCCGCATGCACACACGACCCCACTAGGTAAACCCGTCTTGGTATTCATTACGGTGGCCCACCATGTTCGTCGAATAACACGGCATAATGCCGCGTGACGGCCAAGGATTCAGGCTAATTACGTACCACGGAAGTAGGTAGCGTGTGCACATGAATTCCGGTCATGTCATGTCAATTTTGCATCGATCATGTCAAGGACGCATTTGTTTTTATTTACCTTGTGAGATGGCTAATTCTTCTGCTGGTGGAAGTAGATTTTTAACAATAAATGGATTGATTAAAGGGGTGGATAGTGCCCACACCGGGAGAGTACCGCCGCGCTGTTGGAGTAAAGATTTTCAGGTCAGTTAAAGCACAAGGTAATCGCTTGATCCAGTGTCAGTACATTAGCATATGGCCATGGCATGGTACATAACTCATGAACTTGTTGTACTTCGAGTCTTTGGTATACTCACGGAAATCTTGAAGTTGGAACAATTTTTGTTGACGTCCGCCACGACGACGGAGATAATTAACAAACTGGATCTCTATAAAACATCAGATCGGCAATAAATCGTCATCTGAAGAGGTGACGGTGTAGACAGGGGATTGTTATTTTTTCGACAGAGACAATATTGGCCCAAGTCATGAACTGGCCAAGCTAAAGTTTATGAACTGTGTATAGTAATATAGGACACAAGATTCTCAAAACATAATAATGATAAAATTAGATTGTTGTTTTCGCCCAATACCCAAATTTATTGGTCTCGCTATGAGTTGAGAAAATATTGGGCTCGACTGCGTCTCGCCCAATATTTTTTTCAACTCATAGCTTGACCAATAAATTTGGGTATTGGACTTAAAGAATCCAATTTTATACCAGACTTGGGGTTACGGTGCAATAGGGTTTCCTTCATGTGTGGATGATGTCAAACTGCATCCGTTGCATGAATGATAGTATTTTTAAAACTGACAACTAAAATAATCTGAAACTAGACGCCACAGTTGTGTTTAGCAAACACGGGTATATTCGCATGTGGCATGCAGAACATGCATGCCATGAAGAAGTTCCCCTTAATGACCTTTAACCCCCATGCCGAGTACAAATTTTGTGAAGTGTCTCAAGCTGGTTCTAATACATAAGTCACTTGACCATGCAAAGTTGGGTATAGCATAGCAGCTATGATTTTTTGAAGATTTTTCACATTAAGACCGGAAGTTTCCCTTTAATGACCTTTGACCCCCATGTTGAGCACAACTTTGGTGAAGGGTCTCAGGCTGTTTCATATGCATGAGTTACGTGACCATGCAACCTTGCATATAGCAGCTATGATTTTTTGAAGATTTTTCACATTAAGACCGGAAGTTCCCCTTAATGACCTTTGACCCCCATGTTGAGCACAATGTTGGTGAAGGGTCTCAAGCTGCTTCATATGCATGAGTTACGTGACCATGCTACCTTACATAAAGCAAATATGATTTTTTTTATTTTTTTGCACATTAAGACCGGAAGTACCCCTTTAGTGACCTTGACCCCCATGTTGAGCACAACTTTGGTGAAGGGTCTCTAGCTGCTTCATATGCATGAGTCACGTTGCCATGCTAACTTCCATTTAGCTAATATGAATTTTTGAAGATTTTTCACATTCAGACCGGAGGTGACCCCTTAAAGACCGACTAATGTCGAGTCACATGACGGAGCCATGTCACCATTACGGGTTGTTTGTAGAAGAAGATGCATTTTAAAGAGTTCTGACGAATGCCCATTTAATCGGCCCATGTGACCTTTGACCCTAATCTGGGTACACCCTAGAATGGTCTTGGGTCAGTGGTTCATCTGACAACATCTGGTGGTCATAGCTTTTATTCTGTGGCAGAAGATGCATTTTAAGAGTTCCGACGAGTGCCCCTTTAATAGGCCCACGTGACCCTACGAGAGGTCAAAGGTCAAACTATGTACACCCCTGGTGTAGCTTGGGTCAGTGGTTCTCCTGTCCGATTTTGGCTGTAATCGGAGAAAGGATTTGGCAGAAGAAGGTAAAAAAGCTAAGCGTCTGAAGAAGAAGACGACGACGAAGGAGACGGAAACTAAACAGCACAAGCACAATATATTCGCATGTTATCACATGCGAATATAAAAACTTTGACCTTCCCAACTTCATACCTCTTTTGCTCTTTAGCACTTCAAATTCTGTAGTTTTACGTTTTAAAACATTTCCATGTGTGTATACATGAGTGTAGGTGTCAAGGTGTTGCTCTGCAACATGCATAAGAACACAAAATTGCTTGCCACATAATATACCCAAAATCAACAAAACAAAGTTCTCTTCTGTACAGCCTGAATAATAAAGTAACTCAATATTTTCTTATCCTCTTTTGTCTGGTATAATTCCTTTTAGACAATTTCTGAAGCTATATCAAGACCATCTATTGTGACAGGTAAGAGATACTTTGACTTGTATTCTCAAAAGGAGTCTTAAAGTCTGACTCAGAGATTTCGAAATATTATTTTTTTTGTGTAATAATGAAAAATAGTCAACTAGAACTAAAGATAGTAACCTAAAATGCACAATTCCGAAATTTGAGATGAATCGGATTTTTCGTTTTGATGCAGTAAACATTTATGTGTAGTATTAAGTCCCATAGGATACTGTGTATAACAAAAATTCCGGATCCGGAATTTTATAACAAAGTTGTGATTTTCTATATGAAGGAATTCGATTTAAGCTTAGCAATTTCACACAGTGATTAGTATATGGACAAGCATTATGTACATGCAAAAAACACGATTTTTTTGGAAATTGAGGGCGCCCTCCTCAGGAAATCTCTGAGTCGGCCTTTAACTTGAAATCTGAATTAAAACCAGGGTTTACAGCAGGCTTTTCCAATTGGTGGACCGAGGTCCACATCCGGACCGTAAGGGCTTTTCATGTGGACCACAACATGCCCCAGGTAAAACAAGAAATGTGAGCAATATGAAAAAATACATAGCCCAAAAATATGATAGGACTTAAATTAAGCTTTTATATTTGGCTGTTATAAAATTGATTTAAAATTCACACTAATATTGACAAATTGCAGTCTTTGAACTGGAGAAGAAATGTTCAGGTGAACTAGGTGCATGCATTGTATTCTTCGCATCCTTGGATGATCTGGAGGGCAAACAAAAGTCCATTCAATATAATTTACCTTTGGTGCAAGGGCCCTATTGCCCAAGAACCAGTGGCGTTGGCCCCGTTGCCTGTAACAATTGAAAATTATTGTAGTCTACTAAACCAAGGACTGTAGTAGAGTGTAGGCCAATATTTACAGTCCTTGGTTTAGTAGTAGGCTAGTACAGGCATGACAGTACTCAGCTAGCCAAGGAGAGTGGTAGGGACGTTCAGAAAATCGATCAAATAATTCAAAAGTGTTTTTTAGGCAAAAAATGTCATTTGTAAAATCACATGACGGGTGTTCTAGATTGAGAAATAGCGATATTATGTCAAAACACTGTTTTGTCAAACTGCATAGAAACATATGTGAATCCTGATGAAGTGAGCCCTCAATTGAGTAAATCTGAACGTGCCTAGGGCCCGTCCAAGTCAAGACCGTCCACGAGCTAGCAAGTGCAGCTGCAACAGTGGCAGTGCACTCCCATTTTTTGGTAATGCAAAACAAGAAATGTGAGCAATATGAAAAAATACATAGCCCAAAAATATGATAGGACTTAAATTAAGCTTTTATATTTGGCTGTTATAAAATTGATTTAAAATTCACACTAATATTGACAAATTGCAGTCTTTGAACTGGAGAAGTTCTTGACTAGACACAATTAACGCACCCCATCCTTCAAATGGTCATGACCATATTGACCCATGCCATCACAACTAGGGGTGATGACTTAAGACGGCATATTCCCGGAATATAATTATGAAATCGTACTGTAGCAGTGTCGCCAGCCTGACAGCTCGAAGCTATTACAAAAATATGTCTTCCATTGCTTTTTAAAACTCATCTTTTGAATTATCACTTCTCCTATAAGAAACGTAAAGTTTACTCTGAAAATCGAAGGTTAAAATCAGAAATGGAAGCTATTTCTTTATATTGCAGATATGATTGCAAAGCATCTATTCCAATTAATCATGAGTGGAAATCTAAAAAAACCTATGAAACAAAAATCCCAAAAGATGGGTTCGAAACCAATTACCCTTCAATATTCTGATCTTCGCATAAAAGGGAGTTCCATCATGTTATAGTGGAACTAGTACTTCCATTTCGAGTCATTCATTGGGCCCCGAATGCGACACCATTAATCACGTCATTCGCAAGGATAATATTTTACCCGGACACCTCATTGTTATGTTTTTTAAGGAATGTGGACCTCGGGAAAGCCTTGTTTACAGTTAAACTCCAATTAACCAGCCTTTAAATCTTTAAAGGCTTTAAAGGCTGACTCAGAGATTTCCTTAGGATGATGCCTTCAATTTTTTTAACACAATGTTTTTTGCATTTACATAATGCTTGTCTGCATACTAATCACTGTGTGAAATAGCTAAGCTCAAATCTGAGTCCTTCATGGAGAAAATTACAACTTTGTAATAAATTTCCAGATCCAGAATTTTTGTTATACACAGTATCCTATGGTACTAATATACAACAAATAAATGTTTACTGCATCAAAACAAAAAAAAAATCCAATTCATCTCAAACCTTGGAATTGAGCATTTTAGGTGAATACCTTTAATTGTAGTTGACTATTTTTATTTAATACACCAAAAAAAAATTATATTTCGAAATCGATGAGTCAGCCTTTAAATCTGGATTTAAACCAGGGTTTGAAGTTAGACACCATTTGAGAATAGTCTTTAAATCTGAATTTAAACCAGGGTTTTAAGTTAAAGGTGCAACAAGAGATTTCACATATCAGGTGTCCCTAAATCAAAAGTACTGATTTTTGCCCTGATGTAAAGCTTTCCATCAAAAACATCCCCATCTGAAAGGATTAAGCTGAGAAATGTTTCTTTTGTATAAAAATTGTGAAATTTCTAATTTTCAATTCAATTTTTCAATTCAAATTAGTTTTATTAGCATTATCATTCAGCCAATACATTACATAATGATACAGTTATTATTGGAATAAATATCGACATATTTAAGAGGGGAAAAATAATATACAGAATGTTGAAATGGCATGATATCAAATGCAGGAGAGGCCATAATAAGTCTGATGGACTTTGAGCATGACCCCACCTAAAATATACAATGATTATGATTAATAATTTAACTACTGGACAAGACATGACAAGACAAGACAGAACAGGACGATACAGGATGAGGACATTGACAATTATTGTTTTAACAAGATCAGGGGCAAAAGAACATGGTGAACGTGGCGAACCAGTAAAGAAACGATAAACGATTTTGTATAGGAGCAAATACGAAATTCAGCCTATGTTATATTGAAATATAAGGAAATCAAAATTGTCTTTTTTTCTCTCTTGTAAGACATTTCTGTAGCCCTAATACAAGGTAAGAATCTATTGAGTGTCTAATCTGTATGAAATTACTATCATGACAAAATATTTGGATGCCTCAAAATCTCTCGTTGCACCTTTAAAGTGACAAGAGATTATTTTGAGAATACAAATTTCTCAAAAATTGGACTTGATCAGTCATTGACCACCTGCCAAGAACGTTTCAAAGGTGATTTGGGCAAACAAGTACAAAAGAAAATCAAAAACTTTATTTGAATTTGCTCGCTATTGTAAACTTCCCTATAGGTTTGATTTTCTGTCGTGCATGACGCTATATTTTCAATTGCTCATATTTCATTGTATTCTTACTATTTGTAATTACTGTCTTGTCTTGAAATAATCATATGTTATACCATTCTTCAACATCATTTAAAGGTGCTTGTTCCGATTAATGTCTATTGTGTTCTCTACTTGCTACGCCCCATCAAGTACCGTGGGAAACAAACTTGCGGTTTTGATGGTAGAAGCAATAATGCACATTGTAAAGCCCTATTCAATACTGTGCTAATATTGATGGTTAACCAATAATTCATTGTTTTTTGTTAATATCTTGGGAATGAAGCAGAGGGTGTATTGAGTCAATCCCACAATGCACCAGTTTGGGGAAATTACACCTCAGTAGGGTCATGTGATCCCACAAAAATCCTATTCTTAACACATAAAAATCCTTGATTTTGTGCTCATTTTAGCCCACAAAGCATATTAGTACTTAGGGCATTTTCAGCTTGAGTATGAAATGTCTTGGGGTTCTGAAACTTTTGGAACACTTTTTATCCCTAAGTACTGACATGAGTTTAGTACAGTACAGTATAGGAACATTGCAATGCATCATGGGATTGATTCAAAACACCCTCTGGGAATGAAATGGATTTGAGGACTCAAATTTCAGGACGAAAATGAGAAAAATACAGCCTTTCATCTGATATCAAAATCGATACTACTTCCGGGTAAATCAGGGAGGTGGGGGTCCAAAGAAGATGGGAACATGCATCTTTAATTTAGTTGTTTGAATTATTTATACAATCACATATATGTATTTGAATTGTATTCATTCAAATGCATTAATTATTGTATATTGATTACCATTTTGCTGCTGTATTTTTCATCAGTTTATTTTGTATTTTAATTTGAATGTTAAAGGCACTATCAGTGATTTGCTAAATCAGAAAATAAAAAAAATCATCAAAAATCAGATTTTTGCCTATTTGTAACAAGTACAGGTATCCTAACATACCCTGCAAATGATAGGACCAGAAGCAACTTAATATTGGACAAAATCGGAAGTTTTTGTCATTACTGTCCGTTCGGACACTTACTACAACACATAATTGAATGGAGATTCCTATCTTTGAACACTGCCGTTTTCTTCCTTTTCTGTAATTGCGTCAGTTGGAAAAAGGAACTTATGAGAATTCTACAGACTTATGCTTCACTTTTAAACTATTCCTGCAAAATTAATAGATTTTGACTTTTTCAGATAAATCACTGATATTGTCTTTAATGTTGATGAATGAATGAGTGAATGAACTGTATCTGTAAACAGGCCCATAGCCAGGAATTTATTTGGGAGGATGGGGATTTTTCCAGAAGTGGACCTTTTGGGTGTAGTGCAGGCGCCTGCCTTAGGACCCCTGCTGGGGTCCCCCGAAGCTTTGCGATTTTTGACAATTTGAACATTAATTTTATGATAAAAAACTATTACTTTCTGGAAATTTTATCTATTAGAAGTTGAACCTCGATTCAAATATGCCTCTGGTCGACGTTGGAGGCAAAAAGGCGGCAAACTTCGGCACGATAAAGCGGACCTTTTTGCTGATTGCCGTTTTTGTAAAACCACTTAGCAATCCGTTGTGTGTGTGTGTGTATGTGTGTACTTACAAGAGATACATTGTGGGAGTATTTTTAAGTATAAAGAGACATTGTGGGAGTATTTTTACATTGTGGGTGTATTTTTCTTCATTGTGGGAGTATTTTTACTAGAGTTATTATGTTACGAATTGTCCTATAACGGAATAAACTGTAATCTAGTATTGAGGTTTATTCCGTAAAAGAGTAGAAAAGAGGATTTTTCTAGTTTAGTAACTATATAGGACTGCGGCGCAATCCTCTTGGCTAAGAAAAGTGAGAAAAACTAGAAAAAAAATGTAAAAAAATGTCTAAAAAAGTGTCTTTTTAAGAGAAATCTCAAAACTAATATACGTTTGAAATTCTTCCTTATATAGTTTTGAAAAAGTGTATTTTTCTGAAAAAATTTCTAAAAAAGTGTCTTTTTAAGAGATTTTTCAGTAAAACTCCCACAATGTAGCTCTTGTAAGGATAGATGTGTGTGTGGATGTATGTGTGAACTGAATGTATGTGTGTGTCACTAAATTAAGTTTTTTTTTTAATCGACCTCAATTGAAAAGTTGAAGTTCAATTGGAACCAAACTTCTGTCATAGGTGCACCATGGTGTCCCTCATATGTTGATGAGGTCAAAGGTCATGTGCCAAGGTCAAGGTCATGCGAGGTCAAGTTGAAAAATGGGCTAAAAATGTAAAATTGACCTAAATTGAAAACTTGAAGTTCAATTGGAACCAAACTTCTGTCATAGGTGCACCATGCGATCCTTCATATGTTGATGAGGTCAAAGGTCATGTGCCAGGGTCAAAGGTCATGGTGCGGCCCACAGCTTATATTCTTTGAATATAGCGAGCGCGAAAGCGGAGAACTGCAAAATTCTATAGTAGATTCAACCCATCATGTCACCTCTAGTACTTTTCTGAAGGTATGGATATTGAATGGTGGGCATGTGCAGTGGGTGGAAATTAAAATTCCACGCTAAATCTATTGAAACATAGAGTCCGATAGCGGAAAAAAGCCAATGCCTGTTTTAAGAAAAATTCAAGTCAACGTAAGCGCAGTTTAGCTACATTAACTCTCAAAACATTCTGACTAATCATATTTGCTTCAGTGGTATTCAATGTAACAGGTGAGTTTAATGTTACTGACTTCTGAGCGCCCGTGATTTGGATACGAAGGAACATAAGTCTTTGCACTCTCTATGTAAAAATGATGTCAACATGAAAGACCGGATTATCCATTCATTCATGAAACAGGTGAATTGGGCCACGTATTTTCTTTTTCTGCCTCCTTTCCCAAATAATCGACGGTGTCCAAAACTTTTCCTCTGGTGACATGATGGGTTGAATCTACTATAGTTTTTTATGCATTTATATAGTAGGACAAAAAGATGTGTTAAATATTTCACCAGCAGATCAAGCTTTTATTATAATTATGCTGTGTTGTAAAGTCGTCGTGCCGAGCAAGCTCGTGCGCAGAGTGTCCATCTCTCTTTCCTTAGCGTTTGGGCCAGACTCCTCCGTATTATTTGCTGTGGGTTGTTCGCCACTCCTCCCGCACAGCGAGTCTGTTACTTTCCCAGCATTGAATAATGCTGGTACCCATTTATACACCTGGGTGGAGAGGAGTAATTAAGGTAAAGTGCCTTACTCAAGGGCACAACACGTTGGCCGCAGTAGGACTCGAACCCACGACCTTTGGATTGCGGGGCGAGCGCTTAATCCACTGGACCACACGTGGACCACACTGTGTTGTACTCCTCATCAAAAAACTTGATAATGGTTCCTAGCAACCATCTTAGAGTTGATTTGTAAACTGGTAATTTCTTTCCAGAAGTAGATCATCAGAAATGTTTGTGGGATGATAATAAGGCCAAAAAAAATGGTTGTGTTGCCCACCGTGACCGACCCAAAATCCTGAAAGTCTCGGGTCGGTATTTTTTTTTTTTTAGTCTTGAGTTTGTTTATTTTACCTGTTTCCGGTTGATAAATGTGTAACAAAGCCAACCAAACAGAAAATCACAAAGAGTAGCTTGGATTTAACTCCTAGCATGGGCAAAACACTCACTATTCTTGGAAATGACAAGGGGAATTAGGAATGAAATTGTGTGGCAATATCAAAATGTGCGTGAAACACAAAGGAAAACACAATTGGCCTTTGTACTGCTGGCTGTATTACCGCACCGTATACTCAATGATACAGAGTACAATTCGACAAACACTGTATTATTCAATTTGAAACAAAATTTTGACGTGCAGTGGTACCAAAGACTTTTATAAACAAATATAAACGAACCATTTTGAAAAAACACCAGTTGAAACAGTTTAATCAAATGAAAAAGCAATTAATTTCTCCTTCTGAAGCAGCGAAAAATATCAAATATTGCATCAATTACACTTTTCACACGTGCTGTCGTTATACTCTCAGCACATGCTTACAGCACGTATGACATTGCTGTTTTTTTTTTTTACACGATCACGATGGAATCCTACAGTAGCTACGCGTTGAGTGTTACAGCTTTGAAAGGTTGTGAGGTGGTTTTCAGCTGTATTACAACTTCTGATTTAAATGGAGACTTTTGCGGTTTGTATGCGAGGCATAACAACGATGGCAACTTGCAACATGCACCGTACAAATCTCCATCTGTCCGAATATCTGTCCTGAGCCAATTGGAATTAAACCACTAAATAAACTAGGGTAGCAGACGACAGTCAGTGCCGATACAGTGTTGGCGCGGCATATGGGCCTTGCCTAAATGAAGAGTCGAAAATGTTGGATGAGTTTTGTTTTTAAATAATTTGAAATAATATAATTGTGGACTAGGAACAAACAATTTGGGTGGTTAATATTTTGTCTGTGCCATTTTTGTATATTTCGAGGGTTTGGAGAACTGTACAAGTTTAGTTCTAGTAACACTCAATAGGCGTGAAGTTTTGAAAAACCTGAAAATGCTTTTCGCCGCTCTGTAGCTAAAAAAATAAGCCTGCATCAACGGACATTTTCATTTTTGTTGAAGGGTATGGTGCTAATCTTAAATTAAAACAAAATCAGTTTTGAAGTAACCAGTAGCTTTATAGCGAGAAATCGGACGTTTGGTGAGAGGTCTTTTGTACACGAGTCTATTGAGGAGTTATTTAGTGGTGTGATTCCTACAGATTTCAGACATTATATATAAATGGAGCCTTGTTTGAGTCAGGTCACGATAAAATGAATGTTGTCTGCAATGTTTAAGTATCAATCGATACTCTAGTGATCAATTTGAGCCGATTTAAGAGTTGCAAGTGGATATCGTAAGGTTTTAGCCTTTAGGTGCCAATATTGAGATCGAATCAGTTCCTAGCCTAGTGCTGATCCACAGGTTTACTCATGACATTCATGTCTCACTATCGCAAGCCGTACGTGTACAGTCACAGTGATCAAAATTTTGCAGCCTTGCACTCTCGTATGTGTACAATGTGTACTCTATTTGTTTTAAAAAGGCTCAAATGCAAGAGGGACAGCCTATGGCATAGGTCTAGTACGTCTAGAATGTAGCCGTAATGTCTTTTAAAAAATAATATACTATGGACATTCAGTAACAGGGGGGGGGGGAACGGGGGGGGGGTAATCAACCCTGTGTGGGGTGCATTCAAAGCTGGCATATTACAACATGTACAAGAGCTTACAGGGATTCCACAAAGAACTATGCCTCTAATCTCAGAGATGTATATGGAAATCCCGAGATTTGTCTCCGAGGATCGGGGTGTATCTTTCATGACTTTGACATGTCCAATGGCAAAGAACTGGGAAATGCATGAGGCCACAGTTTGATATTTTTTGTTCCTGAATGATATAAAACTCAATGATGAGCAAAATTCTCTGATTAAAATAGACCCCTTAACGATCAAAAATTTCAAGGGCAGTTTCAAACATGTGCACTGTTGCCTGTACTTGACCCACTTTTATCCATGATGTGATGTGATTGATTAGAATTTTCCTTCAGTGAGTTAATACAGAAGAAACGTTGTACAGGAATGTGTACGATAACAAAAATTACTAAAAAATTGCATAATTGTGCTTTTAGGCCACTTTGGGTGGAAATACACCCAATGTAACTGAATTGGGTGCTTTCAGGTCTCTCTCTTCTGCTGGAATCCGCTTGACATATGAATTGGAGGATATCTTTTAACAACCCCGTTCATGTAAATTGGTGCGTTTAAATGCAATTTTGATAGAATAGGTCACTTTTGTAGGGTTTCCTCTGCCCTCCGTCTGAACCAGCTCTTTTCTTTCACAAAATGTGCTATCTTCAGCAGATAGCCAAAAATATAAAGAAGGGTAGAAGGGCAAGACGGGATGTATAGTCATTATCAACCTCAATGCCCGTTCAGTCTGTAATAAAATGAGTGAATTAAAACAAACTTTAACCATTTAAAAAAAAATAGGGCCAAAAATAATCACTGTTTGTGAAACATGGCGAGTGAGGCAGTACCGATAATGAGATTAGTATCCCATTATTATGTTGTCAGTAAAGGACCGTAACAGACATGGTGGTGGTACCTGTATTTACATCAGTTCTGATCTCGCATTAATTCCCAGGCCTGATTGGATCTTCCCAAATGGAACGCTGTTTGGATTTGGGAGATTTCATCTAGGGGTTAACCTATATTGTTGGTTCTGCTAAGGCCTGAAAAAAACATTCTGATTTCTCAAAAACGCGAGCAGGGTTTCAAAAAAAAATTTGCCTGTGATTCTGAGTAGGATTGTGGGTGATATGAATATGTGTGCTCTGTGAAAAGATCAAGTGTATCCAAAATATGAGAACATGCTTCATTTGTTTGGGTCATACGCAACTTATCATAACCAAAATAGAATCAATCCTACCACCAAGTCTGCTCTTGATCACATTGTTTGTAAATTATGGCAATATGGTTAGTCAATACGGGTGATCCGACTCTGGACTTAGCGATCACTTTTTCACCTACTGCACAAGAAAGTCAATAAAACCATTTGTAATTAAATACAAAGTATAAGTAATATCTTTAAAGAATTACAGCAAGGATCTTTCATTGAAAATTATCTAAAATTGATTGGTCTTGCGTGTTATTGTGTAGTGACGTTGAAAAGGCTGGTTGGTCATGTTTTGCAACCGTTTATGATACATTTAGACTCCATTGCTCTCTCAGAGAGTAGGATCAATCAACGATCTGACCCGTGGATGACGAGTGCGATTCTGCCAACATTTAGAGAAAGCGATCTTTGCTCACTAAGTTTATGAAGAAAAAACATATATCTGAGTATTATACACGAATATTGCAATACGAACAAGATCCAAAGAGAGATGAGATCTGTAAGCACAGTATATGCTTCACAAGAATTGAAGAAAAAAAAATGATGCTAAAAAGCTCTGCAAAACTGAAAGAGCTTGGTACAAAACAAAAATAAAGATGCTGGAATGTTTTTGGATATGATGGTAGAAATGTTTTGAGAAAAAAAGTAGTTGCTGATCATTTTAATGGTTTTTCAACTGTGTTGCGGCTAAACTTGTTGATGAGGTTGCCCTCACCCAGTGGTCTTTATGAAGTTGATTCTGAAAGGTTCAAGCGCTATTACAATCATATTGAGCCTGGTTCGTTGGAGCTTCAAGGGGTCAGTGAGACCTTTGTTGATGAAGAATTATCACTTAAAACATCAATAAGAGCACTGGTTTGGACGGACCTACCAGCTCGGTTTCTTAAAGATGCTGCAATAATCATTAAAGACAACATGACGTAATGATAATTGCTATCAGGAACGCAGTATTCCCGAGTGATATGAAGATTGCTAAGGTTAACCTTTGTACAAAAAGAAGAAGCAGGTTGGAAGCTGGAAATTATAGGCCTGAGTATTGTATGTGGCCTCAACATTTTGGAGAAGTGTGTTGGTTCAATTAAATAACCATATCATTCGGATAACAATATCTATATAAGTTTCAGTCAGGGTTTAGAGGTAAATATTCCACGGATACCTGTCTTATCACCTGCAATACTATATCAAAAACCAAACTCAGTTGCTGGGTTTTCACAGGTATGGTGCTTCTTGACATCCAGAAGCATTTGACAGTGTCAATCACTCTATTTTATAAAACACACCCACTACGAGATCGGGTATAAAATCCACAATTGGTGAGTCCTACTTAAAATGGCAGGATCTCAGTCGTTAGTATTAATGGTTCTGACTCTGACTCTATGAATTTGACATGCCGCGTCCGCACGTTGTGTTCCCTTGGATTATTCTTTCTTCCCTAGGAGTTTTTTCTATATTGGCGTAGGCCCAATTCTATTCCTCTGCTACGTTAATGATATGCCGAACTGCGTTGATTGTACACTCATCATTTGCGCTCCCTCGCTTCTCCTCTCCGCAGATGTCATGGAGTGTGATGTGCTTAATTGTCTTGAGAAAGACCCATTAAAAATTGGTCAGGAAGCTCAGTAAAAAACCTCAGCAATCAAAAATGGCTCATTGACAATAAACTGGTTCTTACAGGGTAAAAAACACATTCTTTTGGTCAAAGCGAACCCACCATGGGCCCCACAATTGGCAGATTACCCCACCCCCCCCCCCCCTATGAGTGGGAAGTCGAGATCATCATGCATACTCCTTGGTGCAAATACTTGGGTTTACCATTGACCCAATATCTGAATGGGGAGATATGGCTCGTGCCATCATCAAAAAGTCAATCTAGACTGATAATTTTCTTTAGAGGACAGGCTAAATTTCTCAGAACAGATACCAAGAAAATCTTAAGTACCGCTCTCACTCTTTGCTTGTTTGATTAATCAATTTTTCCTGGTATGTGGCATTATAAACAGATAATGAGTCGACACTTGCAAATGCCTCAAAACAAAGTTATCGGTTTATTCTCAACAAGCATGCTAGATATCATATTTCAGAAAATGATTTAAGAAACTAAATTTTAGGCCAATTCAGAAAGAGCCAGCAGCTCCGATAAACCATGTTCAGATTATTTTAATGAGGTGGGCCCAGATTATCTCAAGAATAATCTTCACCGTATATCACGTGTTCATCAAAATATACAGAATAGTTTGCATACTTTCCGTCCACCTAAATGTACCACTCTAACTTCAGGGTCATTTTATTACAAGCCTCCTAGCGACCCAACACCGATTCAGACCCAGACTGAATTATATGCCTCCCGCAATAAAACAACCATTCCCAAAGCCAATTTTAAGAGTCTGTAAAACGCCCATCTCTCCCTCTCAATCAAATTAATGTTAATTTAATATTTTTTTATTGTATTTCCTATAGTCATGAGGGTTTCTGTACACTAGCCTCTTTCACTAATACATCTACGACAGAACTTGTGTCGACACTCCCAGACGGTACTGGTATTGTCTCTGTTTGACTATAGTATGTAGCAAGGACCCCTTTGGAAATAAGCCTTCGGGCTTAAAGGGTTAATCCTGTGTAATCTCCGCCCTTTTTTTCGTTCTAGAGATCCTAGAGGAGTGATGTCTCCTATTATTGTATTTTGCCCTTCGTATGTGGCGCACTCTACAGCACTTATAAATGCCATCTCTCCAGAAAACTCTTCTTCCCCATCTTTATTGAGTTAACATTGATCGTGACACTTTTTTGGTCTTTTTAACAATACTTCTGCCTCCTGCCGGAAGCAGTTTTTACTACTTTCTGGTCTCTATATTCGTGGATTGGGAAATGGTTTATGTGTGAGTTAGTGGTGAGAGAATTTTGCACACTGATTTAGATCCGTAACTTCCATATTCCGCTCACCTGTCTCTCTTACTAATTGCATTCAAATATGAAACCTAGGTGTCTTCAGAAATTTTCCAGTGCTGTAGAATCCACACCACTAAATAAATAGGTGTAGCAGACGGAAGTCAGTGCCGAGACCTGTTGGGTCGGAATAGGACCTTGCTAAATGGAAAGTTCAGAAAAATTTGTATGAGTTGTGTATTTAAAGAATTGAAAATTAATCAATGGTGGATAGTAACAAACCATTTGGGTGGTAATATTTTGTCTGTGCCATTTTGTATAATTCTGAGGGTTTGGAGAACCTGTACAATTTCGTTTCAGTAAACACTCAAACTAGGCTTGAACATTTTGAAAACATGCAAATTTTCGACGCTCTGTAGCTAAAAAAATCAGCCTTCATCATACGACATTTTCATTTTTGTTGAAGAGGTATGTGTAATCTTAAAAAAAAATCAGTTTCGAAGTAACCAGTCGCTTTATAGCCGGGAAATTGACTTTTGGTGAGAGGTCATTTTGTACACGAGTCAATGGGGAGTTATGTAGTGGTGCTGACCTACAAAGTGTACTGTGGACATGGGAATTTGGCATGTTCAATTGCCATGACCCTCTTACGATTTCGACTGGATTTACATGAATACCAATCACTTTTGGAGATATGAAGTTAAAAAAAAAAAAACGACCCGACTTCCTGATTTTAAGCTGGGAGAGGGCAAACACAACAATTCTGTTGTTGGAAAAAGGTTGCACGTCATATCCACAACTTGATGGATTTAACCATATTCTGTTTGGAATTCTTCGTCCTATATTATATACATGACTGGACAAACCAATAAAAACAATTCTCAATAAAAAAAAATATACGCTATCTCGAACTTTGGTGTTCAAATTACTTCCACAACTTTGGATCAATCCCCCTTAAACTTTCCTTGAATTTTAAAGAACGCATTCCTAATGCAGTTATGTCTGGGCACCCTGGTAACGAGACAGTATAAGCTGCATCATGCACACAGGAAACCCAATAGGCTAAACCCATTTGGTAGTCACGCTGGCCCGCCATGTTCGTTGAATAATACGGCATAATGCCGCCCGAGGGCCAAGGTTTCGGGTAATTATGCACACGGGAATAGCGTGTGACATGAAATCGGTAGTAATGTCAATTTGCATCGATCATGTCAAAGACGCGTTTGTTTTTATTAACCTAGCGAGATGGCTAATTCTCCTGCTGGTGGAAGTAGATTTGCCGGGAGGATTCAATGTTGTGTGGCTAGTCCCCACCGGGAGCGTACCGCGGTTGTCGTCAAGATTTTCAGGTCAGTTAACGGTAATCACTGATTCCAGTGTCCGTAAGTAGCCGGGCCCGGCTTCCTCTGCACTGTACTTCAAGCACGATACGATCGAGTCTTTGTCCTGTGGGCCCCAGAGCCCTCGCCGCCTTCTCTATGTGAGGCCCCCCTTTTTTGTTGACGTCGACACGCCGATGGCGCTCATTCCATCCTCCCATCACACAGGGGATGGACTCCTACCCATGTCTGTAGAGAACGTATCTCTCTTCTTTTTTCTTTGCAGCTCGGCGCTACACGTCAAGAGAGCATCATGCAGGCCTATTTCGCGAGGCGTGCAGTTTTATTTTTGACAGCGGCCAAGATTGGCCCAAGTCCTCGCGTAATCCCAAGCCCGCGCCACCTTAGGCTCACTCTAAAATTTAAAATGAAATGTGTATAGTAAAAAAGGACACAAGATTCTCAAAAACATAATAGTTGATGCAGGTTTTTCCAATTTGGATTCTTGTTTTCGCCAATACCAAATTTATTGGTCTCGCTATGAGTTGAAAAAAATCTTGAGCGGACGCAGTCGAGCCCAATATTTTTATCAACTCGAGCGAGACAATAAATTTGGGTATTGGGCGAAAACAAGGAATACAATTTTCTACCAACACTTGGGTCCCGGTGCAAACTTGGCATCCCCATTTGTTGATGCGGACAAAGGTGACATACCAAGTCAAAGGTCTGTGAGGTAAAGGTAATTAAAAATAGCTGAAATGTTAAAATTGACCTCATTTTTTTGAAAAGTTGAAGTCAATTGGAACCCATAACTTGTTTATGGAGTTAACATGCAACCCTATTGTTAATGAGGTCAAGGTCACATATTTTGTTTTTTTTCCCCAAAAAGGTCAAAAGATCATGTGAGGTCACGTGGTAAAATAGGGGGCTGAAAATGTAAAATTTTCATTTGAAAAGTTAAATTCAATTGGAACCAAACGTGATTTATGGAACTTACATGCAAACCCTCATTTGTTTATGAGGTCAAAGGTCACATATCAAGGTGAAAGGTCATGTGAGGCCTATCATTCACAAACCGCGATGGCAGGTGACACAAGCGGTCCGAGGACCGATGTATTTTTTTGGCCTAACAGCTGGACAAATTTGCATTTGAATATAATTTAAGCCAAATTCATTATAACACTATGCAGATTTTAACACATACATTATCGTTGTGCCTCTTCAAATATAACATTTGTTATCATGTACTTCTGTATTGAATTTGCAGTAGAAAATGTACAATTTATACAAAGAAAGAAACTAAAATGACAATATATATTGCATGGCATAATTGTGCACATGTATATAGAAAAGGACTGCATTTGTCTCCAAAACTCTGATAATTTGCAAATTTTATCAATCATGTGCTCATTGTGAAAATCATATTATCAAATAAGTTCAGCAAAAAATAAATGGCAAATAAAGAAACCAACAGAAATCAGACAAAAAAGGAAGGAGTAACGTGATAAATGGAGGTGATTTCCTACATCAATAGCATTTGGATATCCTTTATACTACAGTGGAGTTGAAAGTCTTGTTGAATTATCCAATGTATATCGTCGCCCGCATCACATACTGTCGTATTTCACATTTTTGAGGTTTTTGCGAAATTCCGCCTACTTACTTTGTTCATCAAGTTCTTGCCATCCACAAAGTTTCAAAATGTGAGGATGCCTAATTAATTATTTTATAATAACAGATTTTTTTCATTTTCCTCAAAATCATATCCGTATTTCACATACTGTCGTATTTTAAATCGCCATTCATTTACACGTGTTTGATATAGCGTTGTATTTTGCCGATCCCAAAATAAACGATTTCACATACATACCTATTTTGACGTATTTCCATTGTTATTTTCGTAAACAAGCTTTTCACATAGTGATCTATTTTACGTACATTGAAAAACAACGGCGTAATATGCGTCGTATTTTGCAATATACATTATTTGTGATTTCACATTGTTATATTACCCTCAAAATTTTGATTAAAATATTATTTTCTCAATTTTATTTGAGAATAGATTTCTCACAGGAAAAGTACTTTGTTACTATAAAAGAGAGAAAAGGGGAATATCCTAGTGTTGTTTGTACAAGTTGCACCTGTTAGATTGCACAATAGGGGAAGTGGGGAATTCCCCAAGATGTAAACTTAGAAACTAAGTCAACTTGTTTTTGCTTTAAGATCAAAACATGTTGTATGATCAGGGGATTCCCCCATTAAGCTATATATATGAAGTGATGTAATTTATGTGAATTTCAATTGGTCAGCTAGTGTAAGGTTATGTTTATGCATGATGATGATGATGTAATGATTATTGTTAGAAAGGGGAATCTAGCTGTGTGAAGTTAAATAGTATTTGTGACTGAAGGACTGAGGCCAGTAGTTGAAATCAAGAGCTATACCAGAGCTCTGGAGCTATACAGTATAGTTATAGCTAGTTTTAACCCACATAGTGCCAGGATTTAATACTTTGGATGCCGCCGGAGCTTGATAGCTAGATTGTCTGCTGTCGTCTTTTGAGCCAAAGAGCTTCAGTTTTGGAATCAAAAAGGGATTCCAGTTTGTGGTCCTATATGAGGACATAGCTACAGACTGATGGTGGTATAATACCTGGATTTTATTATTGTGGAACATTCGTGTCGTCGAGGGAAAGCCCCGTCGTCTTGAACTGCTGGACAAAATTATCTTCAAGACTCAGAAGATTTGCATGGAATATACCATGGATTTTTATGTGACTTTGCATACTGTCATTTTGGAGTCTTCGCTGTGAGGACATATCATCGTTGAACTGCAACGCCCTCAACATAGGACACTAGAACTCTTTATAAGTATAATAATCTTAAATATAGTGTGTAATTTTATGTAATGTTGTTTTGGACATACCAAATTCTTGAACCAATTACCCAAATCATTAAAATCTGTTATATTGTATAAAATTCAGATCACTTGTGCACAAGGCTCATTTATTTGTGTTTGAAAGGTATTTCTGACCTTTGACGTCTACGAGACGTCATATCAACATACAGACTTATAACTTTGTAGCCTAATTAAGATAATATAATTGCAGTATTAAGTTGGATTTATGGCTTTTTATTGGACTTTAAAATGTTTTCTTCAAAACAGTAAAGTGTAGATGTTTCTTTTATGCTTTGTTCTATCATATAGACATGAAATGTCGCGGTAGATATTGAATTGCGATTTTTCTCTGAAAAAACTGTTTTGTAAAATACGAACGTATGTGATAGCGCGACGATATTACGACATAACTTGAACAAAATTTTATATTGGTTGCTCATTTTCCTCTGTCTCATCTGAAATAGACAGCTACTAATAAACTTAGGCATCCACCTAGAGGATGATGATGATGGCAAGTTCTTGATGGAAGAAACGTTCCAAAGGAGAGCCAACCGCGAGCAGATCTGCTGGCGGGGGAGCTTGAGATGCACCACTATGATGTGACACCTGTAACGATAGTGTCTCATCAGAATCCCCCACCTATGACAATAGAAATAGTTTTCTGAGATTTTGCAGTTACAACCACATGGTAGAGTAAGAGTTTATAAAAATTCAAGTCTGTTCGTGAATCCAAAGTGTGAGCAAAACAGAAAGAGGTATATCATGATAGTGTATCTGTGTGTGTGTGTGGCATGTGTGGTGTGTATATTCATGTGTTTGCATATGTTATTTATATGTGAACTTACAACAAGAGACATACATTCTGGGAGTATTTTTCAGTATAAAGAGACATTCTGAGAGTATTTTTACATGTGGGAGATATTTCTTCATGTGGAGGTATTTTTATCCAGATTTACTATGTTAACGAATTGTCCTATAACAGATCACTGTAATCTAGTATTGGTTTATTCCGTAAAAATGTAGAGAGAGGAAATTTTTTCTAGTTGAGTAACTATATAGGCCTGCAAAGCGCAAATCCTCTTGGCTAAGAAAAGATGAGTAAAACTAAAAAAAACGAAAAAAACTTTAAAAATAGCTTAAAAAGTTCTTTTTAAGAGAAAAATCTCAAAACTATATAGGTTTGAAAATTTGTTTCATCTCATTTGCTTGTTTCATTCAATCGAGGATAACTCCAGTTTACTTAACTGCGGAACACAAAAATCAAAAGTCTGGGCCACTTTCTGGTTGAGTGAACATTGTGGACGAATTAGTTGAATCATAATGTTATCACACTTGAGCAGATATGAAATTCTTTAAAAAGGGATTATAACTTCATAAAGAAAAACTCTAAAACCCGATACGAAACAGTTACGTATTGTGGAAGTTATGATCAGTAAGCTCTGACTTTAAGATAAGTGAATGACATTCAACATACTGTTGTTTGTTAGAAGAGACCCATGAGCGACAGCCGGCGACAGCAACCGGAAGAGATAGTTTTTGTTTGGTCTTGCAGTATTGAACGCAATTTCCTACCAACACTGTTGATATTTTGCTTCCAAATTCAATTTTTTATTACTTTCCCCCACTTAGTAAATGCACAAAGATGAGTGAAATTCTTTTTTAAAAAAAAAAAAACCATTATTGGGCTTGTGGAGTGTTATTTTTGGTTTTTGCCAATTAGATCTTTTGGCATGTTTAACAGATACCAATTTTGTAATAAATTCAAAGCTCCATTCATTGACATGCAATAAATATTGTAGTGTTTATTATTATGAAAAGAAGATATCATTGAAACTGGTTATTGTGAATATTAAACTTGTGTCGAAAAACTAGATCTTTGTTTACTTTAACCATGTTTTGTTTTTTTATCAAGTTGCAACTTTTGTTGAGCTCAAGACCAGATGGACATAACTGGGTAAACAACTTTCATGACCATGCATAAAAGTGGCACAAAAATCGATTTTGGATCTCGCACTAATGATTATTCTCTGGATTGAAACAAAAAGCAAATAAGATTGAAAACAAACCCACCATGGATAGCCTGTCTTTTTTCGTTAATCTTATGGCCAAGTAAGAATGACTTATTCGAAAATTCATATTAAACCAATTTTTTCTGATTGTACCACTTTTTTGAGACAGGTGTATGTGTGTACAATATATGCCACATATTTTTGAGATAACACCATGTATAGTCCTGGACTTTAAATTGATACCTTAATTTCATATTCCATTTAGTCTTTAAATCTTGTCAGAGAAATAGGCACAATCTTCTCCTGTCAGAAGTAGCACATTATTCTGAGAGATAAAACCACCAAAGTGTACATAATTCTGGATTGAAAGTGATGCCTTACTTTCAATATTCCAAGTTTAGTCTTGACATATAATGTCAGAAGTAGCACTATCTTCTCATTGTACGAAGTAGCACATATTTTTGAAAGCCCAACTGTGCATAATCTGGCTTTTGATACCTTTAAATATTCCAAGTTGTCAGAAGTACTAGAAAGATAGGGAGGAAAGTGTCAGGGCAGCTTCCTATGAGGGCATGCTACTGGTATTTGGGTAACCAGTACTTACCTGTCCCAGGGCAGAGTTGTTGGGCCTTATAAACCATCACCCCCATTGGGTTTCTGATTGATGATGAGGGTAGCTGGGTACACTGGTAGAATGAAAGCGATTACCTCAAGGGTGTTCAGTCTAGAGAGTAATGGTGGCATTCCAAGCAAAGCTGCCTTGGCATTGTGGCAGGGTTTGCCCAAAGGCTAGGCCCACCGCCAAACTGTGATTGACGTCAGGAAGGCATCCGGTCAATTATCTTTTGCTTTCCAATAAAATCCTCAACAGCAGTATTGCTGAGTGTTGAGGTGTATCTGGCCCACCCCGTTAGCAGGGACAAAACCGGATTTAAATCTTTGGTTTAACTACTAAAAAAAATTCCAAGTTTGTCGTGAAATTGTCAAGAAGGAACACGCATTTTCCATTATTTACTTTTTAAGACTTATGACAATATTCAAATTGAGAAAAAAACTGGTTGGCATCATTTTAATCTAACTTTTCAATATTGTTACCTTCTGCACAAAACAGGCATAAAACATTCAGAAGCTGCATTTTAAGAGTGGCAGTTTATAAAACAGGGTTGCACAGTTGACAATTGAAGGAACCTACTTATAATTACGCAGCATAAATCCTTACTGTCAGGCAAAGGCCACCGGGCCAAGCCCCCCACCCCCCCATTTGGTGTTGTAAATATAAAAAGGTGAACAGAGAGAGAGGGGATTAGAGAGAGATGCTACTCCCCCTAGAGCAGAGATGTAGGGTTGCCACACCTTTTAATTAAACCTGCCTATACTTACCATGTACAAAGACCGTCAGGAAATTCTAATTTCTTCACTATCGTGCGACTTGTACCTTAAATGTCAGTTGTTTATAGACGCTTCTTGGTTTGACAGTTGCCCCCAAGCATGGAAAATTGCAAGGGTTTGACCAGCTCCCTGGTGAGATATCGGCACACGTGACAGCACCCCGGAAAATGCATAAATTGCATAGAATCAACAGGCCCTTTCCTGTAGAGAGAGATAAGTATTCAGCCTAAAAAATTTAAAATAACGTAATAAGCACTTAGGATTTTACACATGCACCTTTAAGGATAAAACCATAGAAAGTACAGTTCGAGATCAAAATTCAGTCATTTGGCCAAATCCGAGCCTTTTTTTTTTTAAAAAGTGTTCATTTTCTGGTTGATTTCACTAATTTTAACAATGTCAGGCCAGTAGTAGGGTTGGGGGGTAATTAGAGGTGTGAAATCCGTCACCCCCTCACATTTTGACAATAACGGGTTTTTAAATGGTAATTTGTGCACATACACGAGCAATTTAAAGAGATTTCAAAATGTTTGAGTATATTTACAGAAAATAAAGGGATGTATCCTGATAGCGACATTCTACTAATGGAGATAGCACTGCTGAGGATGTATCAATGGCTGTGTAGATGTTTAAACCCAAGTGATTTCTTGCTGATATAATTGTTCAAAGAGATGTCTAGTATAATCTTCTAACAGGTGTTTCTTTAAAAAACATTGACATATTGATCATTGTCTTTGATTTCTCTTACTTTCTTGTGGGGGGGGTAGTGGAACCAACCATGACACTTTTAAATCAAAGGAATTTTGTCTTCGATGGATTTTTTCTAATAAGGTAAAACATTTCGATATATCAAGATGATCCTATTATCAGTTTAGTACGGACTTTAATAAACTTGCACAAATAACCATGAAAACGCAAATTGTCCAGATTATGACATTACCACCAATGGGAGAAGACAAAACAACGGCCATTCAAACACATGAGCCAGTCACAATGGCCAAATTCCCTCACTGCCACATTCACTCACACACACCAAATGGAGGAGAGAGAAAAATGACAATGAATTGGTCTTCATATATTGCATCAGTAAGTAAAAAATGTGCAGTAAGATGTTTTGGTATAGGCTGTCTTCTGCATTGAATAAATGAACATGGGTCACTGGTTACCCTGATGGATTCAGCAGTCTTATGGGAATAAACTGCACGTCCATGTATTAATTCCATAAAGACTGCCGGAAAATTCAATCAGGGTCAATAGTAATGCAGGGGTCCCTTATATAGCTCCTCTAATTGGTAAATTTCACCTTTCCCCTATGCTTGCTGTCAAGCTTTGCAAACCACAACGCCACTTCAGATTTTTGTCAACGGCTCACTTCTACACCTTGGCCAAAATTCTTTACGGAGATTTCGTCTACCGTCCGGAGGACACCGGTTCGCCTCCTTAATCTTCTTGAGAAAAAAAATGGGAGGAAGAAAAAATGAATGATTTGATTGATTCTAACAAAAATCCATCCGATGTCTGGTAAATGTCCTTAAATATGCTATGTGTCAAAGATAGGCATGTGCAGATTTCCGTCAAAGAGGCGATCCCTTTCATCAGGATTAATAGGCTTATATGCACTTTGATGAAAAAATTGGACATAACATCACTATTTCTTAACTAGAACAGGATCAGCCATCATTCATCATACTTTCTTCCTCGGATTAAGATAAGAAGAATAACAAATTCTGTATGTTTAGTAATTTCAATTTTTCAGAACATCCAGGGAAAAAAAGACGTTATGTAAAGTAAATTAAGGTGTAGGGCCAAACTGTTCTTAAAATTTACGTTTCAACATACCGAAATATAATCTAGAGGTCTGCATCTCCAATGTATATTAAAAATCACCAAAGGGTGCTGAATTTTGATCGTTACCCGCACTCACAAATTTTTTTCCATATTCAGCATGGGCATTTCTGATGAGATTTGCAAAGGGCCCCTTCTACACAGCATATTTATGTATAAATTCTCCTTTACACAGTCAAAGTACCTGAAATCTCTGACAATTCAGCCTAAAATATTACTTAATCTGGTGATTTATTGCGACCTGGTTTGCCTCGATCATATGTTTGAATCAGACGGAAACAATGCTGAAATTCCTAGGGTTCAGAGGTCAAGTTAGACCGAGGGGTTAGACTCCCCACCAAAATATGTACAGATTGCACACCTCTAATTAAACGGCCTATACTACCATGTACAAGCGCACCGTCAGGAAACTCCTTCATTTTCTTCACTATCGGGCGAATGTACCTTAACTGCAGTGTTCTCCGAATGAGAAGATTCTAGGTATTGACAGTATGCCAAGCATGGGAAAATTGCCAAGGGTTGACCAGCTACCTGCTGAGATATCGGCACACGAGGACAGCCACCCCGGCAAATGCCATAAATTGCATAGAATGCAAGGCATTTTCCCTGTAGAGCGAGATAAGTACTCAGCCTAAAAAAAAATTTAAATAAAGTAATCACACTTCGATTTACACTATGACCTAAGTAACCCTAGAAAGTACATCTAGATAAAACATACAGTCATTTTGCCAAAATCCGAGCCTTTTTTGGAGTCAAACTTAGGAGATGTGGCCCACTGTCACTAATTTAAACAATGCCTAGCAGTAGGGTTGGGGGGTAAAGGTAATTAGAGGTGTGAATCTTCACAATGGCATTGGGGGGGAGGGTTTCCAAATAAGCCCAAACCAACAGTGTTATGTCACACTGATGCAGCCGATGCAGAGCGGGATACGCCTGCGCCCATGAAGCAGATATGCACAATGTATTTGGGCTCCACTAAGCCCAATAATCAACAGTGTTCTGGTCACAACTGGTTTTTCAGCACAAGCCAGCAGCTCAGATACTTCTGAGACTCTACTAGTGGCTTGCACAATCGCCAGTGGACTCCAATTGAAGCCATTTTGCTAGTCGTCTTAGCGTAGCCAACGTAATGGTAATCGTTAAATCTGTTTTGTTGTTGCATAAGGTTTACATTGGAAAAATTAAGCCTCATGGAGTTACTTATCAAAGGTTTCTGCCACTCCGTGTGGAATACTTGGATCTCTTGGGCCCTACAGCAGTAGGTTTTATGTCAGAGACTCGTTTGACGATAGTTGGCTTAATTTCGGTTAGGTTTATGAAGAGGCTCTCTTATGAAAACTTACATATAGGAGCTTGAAGCAAAGCATTAAAGACAACATGTCACAATTGAAGTTGTCAGAGATTCACTGTGTCGCCGATCAAAACTGCATGCCAAGAGCAAACAAACAGTGACATATGGGCAGTATAATTGTTGAAGTGACCACCACTACCATATAAAAGGCTGTTAATCCACATCACACCATAATTAAAGGTGTTTTTCTATTGAAGCTCCTGACATTTTTACCGGGAAATCTCTTACAGGGAAAGCAGCAAGGGAAAAAGGGTGGATAAAGGTCAGTTTCTATCGGGTGCATGTACCGGTAAATTCTACCTGGCTGCTCTCGATCAACTCCACATAAAACTTTGCCGGCAAGCAAAAGGTTGTACACTTTTTTGGACGGTAAAAAAAACGCACGCATTGTGGGTTGATTTTCACCAAAACTATGGCGGGACCTGCGGTAGTAGGATTGATGTCAATGTTGACATTTTACAGTCAAACTTCAGAGGCAAATGATGGGTTAGATGGGGTAAATGTTCATGAACGTCAGAGAAGGGTTCGAAGTACAGTAGTTGTACAAGCGGTGAGCCGCGAGGTACGTAATAAGATCAAGGAGGCACCGCTGAATCCTGGCGGACCGAATTCTCATTATCCTAATCTCTCTAGTTCTCCACGTCCACACGTAGGGCTATTGTCGATCGTAATCACGCGGGTATTATCAATTTCAGTTCCTCGCTTGCATGCGCACTGCTGCGGAACGGAGTGTGTTTCGATTGGCGTTTACGGGAAGTGACACGCGTGATGTTCATTCCTCGAGAAGGAAAATTTGCCGGGTTGATTTACCGGTAAAAAGTGAGGGAGTGTCCGTTTCCGATTGGAGGCAATTAATAATTATCAGTCTCTTTCCGGGTAAATGGGCCCATATAGATAGAGAAAAACACACTATGACAGTTACATAGGGCAATGCAATGTTAAGGTTTACCACAGCCTACATTCAACAAGGCTGTTCATCCACATCACACACACACAGACATTGGAGACCATATGGGCACGTGCAATTGTTGAGTGTACCCCGTATCATAACAACTTAAAAGGATGTTATCTTCCTCAAAGCACGCACACACAGCTTACATAGGACTTAGTTAGAGCACACCTGATTCCACTGGACCACACGTACCATCAAATAATGTTAATTTCTCTGTGTACTATGATGATGAGCAATGATGGCATTGCCCCTCTTTTCAATAATGTAGACATTGGGACCTCACAGTTGGCCTGAAACTGACAGCCATGTTTTTGTGTCCCCCTGATGTAACAGGACGCGGTTAGTTGGGCCGTTTCCAGGAGCTGATAAGATGCAACTTGGATTGATTCTGTGGTTACCAAAGACGATGATGATGAAGAACAGGAAGCGATTGCTGGGTAAGTGTACCATTACATGATTTCTTGTTTATTAAATTTCCTTTTAATGACCTCAGGGAACAAGCCCTGAGGAGGTAGGCCAAGAGTGATAGGCGGTCTTTTTGAAGCTGCCTTTATTAAGCACATACAGGTATGACTCGTGAATACGAAGCGACAGTTCAACACCCCATCAAAGGATGGGATAATTTCATAGTGGTTTGCTTCAGTCCAAATGAATGTTGGAGAGCAAAAGTCCAATGAACTGGGGGACGAGCTGAATTATATTCAGAAGTGGTATTTCATTAAATCCCAGCAAGTGGTCTTACTGGGATTTGAAAAAGGGACCTATAGCTCACAAAGGGAATAGCCAGCCCAGTGTGCCTTATATTCGGAAGTTTTGACACTGAAACTAAGGAATGATTCAAGAAACAAGTGTTACGAAATTTGTTTAGCAAAAAAGTAACACTGAAAATTAATACCCCGTGTAAATTTTTTTCTTTCAGTGTGCGATTTACGGTGATCATTTTCTGTACGATCATGCTGCAAGAAAGCTTATATCACTATGAAAATGTATTAAATTTCAGGTTGATTACCAGAGTGTTTCGAAAAAATGATGAATACACTTTGCACCTGCTCTGTATTCCTGTGCTTTATTCTGTGGAGGAATAAAGTTTAATGATTACAAAAGTAGGTGTGAGAGGTTACAATATAATTATGCCATCAAATTCGGGTTTTGCATCAATATCTGAATGTCCTATTTTATGGTGTTGCCAGATATTTCCTGTTAAAAGCACAATTGTTGATTTAAATACACCATAATGCTTAGGAATTTCTCTGCTTCCAATGAGGCCAGACTTTGCTATATAAAGAGAATTTTTCCTGGGTTAATGGATGTCACTTGAAAGGTTAATAAGTAACTCAAG
>JAMKCH010004891.1:0-32769 GCA_023653785.1 Ophioderma brevispina | reverse complement strand
CAATGTTTGTGTTAAAATGTATCTCTATTACATTGGTCCTTTAGAGCCATTATAAAATCAAAACAAATACAAATGTATGCTGTGGGAACAGGGTCATGGCAAATGGTGCTTCGCCCTGGCACCGCCGAATGGTTATAAATTAAAAAAAAAGAAGAGAAGAAGAAGAGAGGAGAGGAGATGAAAGGAGAGAAGTACAGTCTTTCTTACGCCAAGATTTAGATACTACAATAAAATAAATCAAACAATTTCTAATTTGGCATCATGTAATCCTTCCCTCATTAAGGTAAGCATAAATAATAAATATTAACTAATGCCATTATTGTATACATACTGAATTGCAACAATCAATCATGGATTTTAGGACTAGCACGATGGACATTTAGGTTTGGATTTTTTTAAATTAGTTTTTTTTTTTTTCGTTTTTTGTTTCAATCTTATACCTGAACCAAGAAAATTATTTATGTCCGTTTGCACACGCACCACACAAAACAAAACACACGCAATAAAATCAATAAAAATCAGTCTTTCTTCTTCTCACAGCCAAGACTCGACTAATACATTAAATGATCAAAACATTTTAGAGATGCAGCGGAATGCAAGATTGATCAAGACCTTCCTATCGTGTCTGCAGGCGCTCTCTCTTACCCTTTATGTTAAAGGTAAGCCAAGGTATCGGTTAACATAGCATTCGTGTTTTTTGTAAAATATAACCACCAATACCCCTTATAATGTCCCTTTTCTTTCATTTTTTCGAGACCCTTGTTTACCAATTCCTTAATGGTTTTACTTATGATATCCTGTTCCATATGAAAAATGGGCCATACAGTGTCTAGACTGATACCTACAACGTGGATGAAAGGCATGGTATTAAATTGCTCTTAACATTCCGATGTACTTGTAATGATGCTCAATTGATATGGATTAAGAACTTTAAATGATATTCATAACACAAACATTCTCAGAGACTATCGCTGTGCGCAATTGCACAGTTGTAGAGTTTTCTATGATGTGTTTGTCCCGCAATTTGCCATTCAAACGTATGCTACAGTCATCTGTTCTCAATTCACGTCTGCCGGTTGCTTTTCAGGATAGATTGCTAGATTAAGTACTAGACTATAAAAGTAATGATTTCCCCAAATAGATCATAGCATGGAACAAATTGGAACATGTCTTCTTTAGTAGACTTATAGTTATTATGTCCACCCTCAATCATAATCAATTCACAACGTTGATTACATTAAGGACGAGCCCGAAGGGCAGGAATGTTCAGACTAAAATGGCAATTAAGCTTATTAAGGTATTTAAAGCCCCGTCGTCCGGACTGTGGTGTTAATGCAGAGGTACGCGGGACGACAGTTCAACGCCTCATTTACGAAAAGAGTCGCTCCCATACTTTGTTTGTCTCCATTCCAATAAACAACGGCGAAGGTCAATTCAATTCCGATGTTAAGGTTGTTATACACCATGGCTGAACAAATACAATTGCTGTAATAGGAGTGTAAACAGTCCTGGATGTATCTGGGCGATTGGATTAAAGGATAGATCGATGAACCTAAATTTGTAAGATCCATTTCATACTGAAAATTAGCTATAAGAATTCTTACATACCATTAGTACTCATAAGTCCTATTTTTCAATCGCTCCTCGCGCTGGGAGTTGTAAACCTTGCATGAAGCGTACTTGCCAGAGCAAATCATGATGACCCCATTACATCTCTAATATGGGAATATCGGCTCATGGATGTTCATGAAGAACACTGTTTCCGTAGTACACAGGCTCCCTACTGGAGCCAAAGTAGCTGCTAGTGTGAAATGCTCCTGGGCATGGTGTTTAGATAATGGCAGAGGAAACCCGACTAGCTACCCTGATAACATTACCCTTATATGTATATCTCGCATCCCCACTTTCAAATCACCTTTTGGTCTGTTCCTGACTCATTTTACGTGTTTGTTTTAGTAAGTTCAAAATTCAATGAAAATACGTGTTGGAAGTAGTTGTTCAAACAAGTCGAAACTTATATTTTCCCAAGCACTTGTGAGCTCTGCTTTTGGCTTTTTACTACACTCTGCGCTTCGCTTGTTAAGTACCGATGTATAAGGTTAATTTTGTACTGAGTTGGTGTAGAATGAATCGGTTCAGCTTATTTTATGAAATTAATTAATTACAAGTAATTGTTGTACGTAACGATTTATTTTTTATATTAAAAGGTATTATACTCGTTGGATGAAAGAAATTCTATATTCCTCTAATTATATATTTAAAAAAAATAAAAAAATAAAGCCCAAAGGGAAACGAGGTAATTTCTAGAACAATATGCCCCACATTTATTTAAAACTTCGTTTTGTTTATCTACGATGCTTGCAATGCATAAAATCAAACCTGAAGTGAGTGTAAGTCGATGACGCCGTCTTCATATTATGTAAAATTTTCTGTTGTACACCGCAAGCAAATCCAATCATTCCTTTCAATAGGACCGATCAGGACAACAATCAAGTTCACAACTTAGATTTGTTTTTTTTTCTTTTGTACTTGCTTGTACAATAAACCTCTGAAACGTTATCGGTAATGGTTCTGCAACCAATCAAGTGCAAATATAGTGACATTTGTACGCTCAGAAAATCTACATGTGTGCCTTTAAAATTATTTTTTGGCAGGATATGTATTTTTGTAGTGGGTAGATGCGAAATGAGTAGACCCAATGTAACGGTTAGCTTATTCTTTTAAACGATTTGGAATTGCAAATAGTCTTTGTACGGCTTATATAAAAGTGCTAAGTTATGGCCGATCTATATGCATCTTGAATTAGACACTGATTGGAACTCAGCGGGTAAAAGGAATCCTATATTGATTTATGTTTGTCAAAAAGTAACTTTTAGTCTTGTTGTTGACGTGCAGAATGATCAATGCAAAATGCAATAATGTATTCAATTTTCCCATCGCTTTCGTCAAATGATCTGTAACCTCCCGATCAGCAATGTACATGTTCTCTAGCTGCCCTGGGGTAATTTACTTCAAGTAAGCTGGTTAAATAGTTCAGATACACGTCACGTTTTTCCAAAGAAGTACGTCACTGATACATGGAGGTAGAGCTCCCTTAATCCTTTGAACACGGCAAGCGACTACAGTCGCTCAACGGTCAAAATTTGTCAAATTTTGTTTCAAAAATCTCCAAATTATTAATTTTCAAGTGCATATTCAGAATCAGAATGAAAAATGCATCTAAATTAGTCCAAACAAGCCTAGTCTTTGCTGATATTCTTTTTAGATGGCTTTCCAAATGACCTGCAAGCATTTGTGACGCCATCTATAAAGCCACTGACATATGTGCTATATTATGTTAACAGAATTGGCCCGTGTCGAAAGGGTAATATCTAAGATCTCTCTTGCGTTTTGTTTGTGTGTCAGTGTCTGTCAAAACAAACAAAAAATAAAACCATACGATCAAAACCAATTTTCTTTTTCTTTGTGTGTGCGTGCGTGCGCTCGCTCGCTCGCGTGTGTGTATGTGTTTGTGTATCAATAGATAATGTAATTAGAAGTCGAGAACTTGTGCAACACAAGTCACAGTCATAGATACTGTTCGTACATTTACAACAAAAGAGACCAGGCCCCTATTTCACAAAGGTTAAGATTCATCTTAAGTAGACTTAAGGAGAGTTATTCTTCTTAGGTTATTAACTCATTTTAGCCCATAATTTAGAAGAGATTTGGAAGAATTTTCTTACGTTGAGATTTGTGATGTTCAATCCAAGGCTGTTTTGTTTTTATATCTGGATCCTAATTTATTATTTTTATCTTACGAATTTCTACAAGTTCTTCTTAAGGAGCGTTATAGACTTAAGAAGAACCACTTTTGACCCTAACTTTTGTGAAATAGGGCCGAGGTGTCAATACCCCATGTTCAATATGATCTCTAACGTAAACTGTCTGGATTTGAATATATTTTCTCGAAATTCAGATAATATTATGGGCATTATTAAACCCAATATTCGAACAAACCTGTTGTGTACACCGGTAGAGAGGAAGAGATACACGCGGTAGGAAGTCAAACAGTTGTTATCCATGTCACGCTCTTCTTGATACGTAATTGAAGCAAATATTCCCAGTTGACTGGATGTGATCCAGTAAATGGTCATTTAATAATACACGAGCTATACCCAATATTAAGGGGCGAGTTTGACTAGCAGCATGCAGCACGTCGCTGGGCAGGAAAAACCGATTATGTGGATTTGACCTCTTAAATCGAAACTCCATATGTAGCAAAAAGGGCCAAAGGCAACACTTCATGTAGCAAATCAAATTCATGTTGAAATGAACAATTGCTTGAAAATAGTTCGGTTTATTAAGCATAAATAGAAGATTTTGTAGTTTTAATGATGCAGACGTGAAATCTTTTTGTAGTGGACTACTGTTTTTCATTCACTGTGATTTTCGCTTAAAATTTAGGTGACCAAAATTACACATGAGTATTGGGCTTACTTTTTACACACGAGGTTTTGCATTCGATCTTTTGATCTTAAATACGAGGTTTTCCTACCCAGCGACACATCAGTGGCGGCGACGGCAGCGGCCGCAGCAACAGTAATAGCAGCATGATTAGCAAAGAGAGCTGCAGCAACCAGCACAAGCAGTGTGGATGAAACGGTATTACGGTCAAAGGAGATGTCATAACGTCTTCTTATTGTTTCCAAACACTGTGGTGCTCAGATATGATCCAGCCAGCGATGGGTACAACGTCTGGCTGCTTCACTGAATTCCGCAAGGTCCTTGTTTGTGCATTGTTGCTCCAGCAGTGGTCAGACCAAGAGATGTTCCGTTGTCTGTGGTGCTGTTCCACAACCACAGGTAGTGTCCTGATTTGCTTCCAGGCAGCCCCACTTCTGCAAGGAAACCTAAGATCGGGCAATTCTGGTTCTCAATCGTTGAGGCATCGCCATTCAGCCCATGAGGAGTGAGCTCCGGGTGGGAGATGCTCACCAGGTTCAATACCAATAGATGTTTCTTGGTTGATGGCAAGTCTTTCTTTCCACAAGGCGACTCTCTTAAGCTTCTTAGAGACTGTTTCAGTAGGTTGGACTTTGCTACGAAACTCTCTCTATATTTAAGGCCGTGTTGGAGCAGGTCTCTTGTCCAGACATAGGTGCTTCACATCAGATACTTGGCAGCTCTTGCATGCTCGCTACGCTACGACGTATGTCTGGTGGAGCAATTCCTGCTAGGATGTATAAGTTTTCCGTTGGGGTTGGACGGAGGCATGCTGTAATAAGCCGGCAGGAGGCATTTAACGCTGAATCAAGCTTCTTGGCATGGGTTGATCTTTCACATATAGGGCAAACATACTCTGCACATGAGTAGCACATGGCAAGTGCCGTCGATCTTAGGGTATGTGGGCGAGCACCCCATCTAGTGCCAGTGAGTTTGTTCAAGATGTTATTGCGTGAACATACTTTACACTTCGTCTTCTCGATGTGGATCTTATAAGAGAGAGTGCGGTCCAAGGTAAATCCTAGGCAGACAGGATTATCACAGTGCTCCAGGGGTGTTCCAGACCAGGTAACTTAAGCTGACGTTTGGCTTCACGGTTGTGTAGATGGAAATCACACACCTGTGTCTTGGATGGATTTGCACGTAGGTGATTTTCCTCATAATAAGGAGTGAGTTCATCCAAAGCTTTGGAGACTCTCTCTTCAACAACTGTGAAGTCTGCATCTTGTGCCGCTAATTCCAAGATCGTCTGCATAATAAAACGACAGTTTCCCTGCACTCCAAAGTTTGTCGTTGGTGTATATGTTGAACAGGAGAGGTACAAGCACACTCCCTTGTGGTAGTCCATTCTTGAGCCTACGCCACCGGCTCTTCTTCGCTCCTAGCTGAACAAGACATCCTGTTTTGCCGCAATCCTCTGATAAGTTCAGTCAAGCGGACGTCCTTGGTGATTTCCAGAATCTTATGGAGTAGGCATCTGTGATTAAAAGTGCCGTAGGCTGCTGATAAGGCGACGAACACAACTCCGGTTGAATTACCATACCCTTCTCGAAACCATCCTCAATGTGTTGAGTTAGGTTGAGTACACGGCTTGTTGTTGATTTGCCTGGCCGGAAACCTGCTTGTTCTGGTATGCGTTGTTCGTCTATCACAGGTGCGATACGATTGAGCAGGAGACGTTCAAAGAGCTTGTAGGTATGGCTGAGGAGTGATATTGGTCTGTAGCTCTTGGGATTAGATGGATCTTTCCCAGGCTTTAGGAGTGCCATAACATGTTTTTCCTCCAGATCTTTGGGAACCTGTGGGAAATAAGGCAGCAATTGTAGACCTCAAGCAGCCATTCCTTTGCTACTGGGCCAAATTGTTTCAGCTGCTCAGTTGAGATGTTGTCAAGGCCTACTGCTTTTCGTGGTTGAAGTTTACCAATACCGGATTCCAATTCGTCCATGTTGAAGGGGCGAGTGAAATCACGGTCGCCACTAAACCTCTTACGGTCTAGTTTGATATTCTTGGGCTTCTTACTGCACTTGCAATTTAAAAGCAGTTGGTGGGCAACTTGGTTGGGTGTGACATTTGGCTGCCGTGGAGGTTCTGTTGGGTCCCCTCGGAGCTTTCGGATGGTAGACCACGCTTTCTTGCTGTTATGGGTCATATCGCTGGTTTCAATTAAAGTATGCCATGTTTTGATCTTTTCCTTTAGCAGTTATTTCAGCCTCAAACATGGTGATATACTCTTGATATTTTCTAGTACATTCCTTGGAAAGGCCTGGTATATATTCCGTCCTACAGCTTCTGGGTATGAATCTCCGGGCAGTCTTATTCACTAGTTTGGCAAATTTGTCATAGTTATGGGGGTTTGAGGCAATCCTCTTCACGTTCTGATCCAGGTCATCAGTGAATCCTTGCCAGTCTGCTTTGCTATAGTTAAAGCGACGCTTAAAAGGCACTTGTTTGGTCGTTCTGCAGCGTTGACTTGGATACCGATTGGTCGATGTAGAGGTATTGGACCAGGATCCAGAACAATCTGGCTACACAGCTTAGAGATATTTTTGCTAACAATAGCTAGATCAGGTTGTAACCTCTCTTCTAACGGGCGCTATGAAATCATAGCGGCAGCTTAGGGTCGTAAAGGAGACGTAGATGTTCACTATCTATCCATTCTACGACAGCTTGTCCGTCTTTGTTAGTATCATTGTAGCCCCACTGGGTACTATGGCTGTTGAAATCGGCAATGAAGAAGTGAGGTTTGGTGGAATTCCCAAGGCTGAGTTGAGGGTGCTTGAAATCTACTGATAGAGGTTTGTAGACGGATGTAACTATGACAGAGCTGAGCTCCATGGTGAACACTTCGATGTTGTTGTCATCAGACACTGAGGTTGCTTCAACTGTAGTGCCTGTTTTCACATAGCACTTCCATATATGTGGTCTCTCGATGGCAATGACCATTTCAGGTGTGGTTGGGAGGTGGTTGTCAATTCCTCTGTGGGTTTCCTGCAGACATAGGACATCACATTGGAGATTGTTACACATATTAGCAATTATGTTACTTTTTGCCTTAGAAAACTCTCCACGTTCAATGACACTATAGTCAAGGCAGACCTTAGAAAAGGCATGCGCTGATGTCTAGTCATGATATGGGTATACTTTAGAAATGATGTTGTGGGAAAACAGTGTTTGGTGTTGTAGAGATTGGTTTCACTGGCTGTCAGTTACCAACAGGGGAGACCACAAGACGGTTCTCTAATTCTCCCCCAACTGATATTCTCATTGATCAAACGAGCCTCAATTTGACTGATTTAAAACGATTTAAAAGGAAAGGCTCTTTTGAATTTGTATAATCTGTATAATAACAGTTATCATCAAATCACTTATATAAACTACGTTATAGTATCGGTTGGTATGAAATCTTACACTTCTTATTTCATTGTGGTTAAATTAAAGTCGGCTATATGTTGTAACAATAATTAATAACATCTGTGGAAGTATCGATGTTGCGCCATAGGGCCGTTGCCGCCTGTGCATTGGAGCCTCTGGGACTACGCACACGTTTCACTTTCACACTTTCTGATGCTGACAATGGCTGATTCGCCCCTATGACGCAACATTCGTGGTTTCACTAGTATGAATCCTTTAATTAATACTAATTGCAGCCACTATGATTTGAATTGATAACGTAATGATACTAACAAAAATATTTATCTTGTGCACTGAAAAGTTCCATTATCCTTTGATATTTTTGATTCTGTGGATGACCTTTGCTCTTCTTATATCGTGTCCCAATGGAATATCAAAACCTTCAGCTTTTAGGTTTGATAGAAGCAATACCATTTCTTCAGGCCTTGATAATGGGCCAAAGGACAAGTCAAATGCTGTCTTTGACAGTTGCGTAATAGAATATATACAATATCGTTTGATACATAAAGTGTCTTTTTTTAAAATGTTTGTCCTTTTTGTACCTGTTTTCGTTTTTTTTTTTTGTTTGGCAAGTATGAACGACTTCAAGGAGGTGTATCTTAGGTTTGTTCAGATTTCTTGTCATAGAGGGCCGTAATTTGTATTTGTGTTGAAATTTGATTGACAGCATATCTATGCCTTGAACCTAGATTTACTTTTGATGTAAAGATAAGTGTGTTGCCGAGCAAGCTCGTACGCGGAGTGTCCATCTCTCTTTCTTAAGCTTTTGGGCCAAACTCCTTGGTGTAATTTTTGCTGGGGGTCGCCACCCCTCCTGCAAAACGAGTCTGTATACCATCCAACACCTGGGTGGATAGGAGTAATTGAGGTAAATTGCCGTACTCAAAGGCACAACACAACACAATGGCCGCAGCGGGGCTCGAACTCACAACATTTAGCGTGCGGGTTGGGCGCTCAATCCACTGGTCCACTGGTGCCCTCTAACTATTACGTAATGGATAGTGATAGATCTACTTTGTTCGGAGCACCTGCAAACCAAACATTTTCTGGCATTGTGGCTTTTGGTTATTCGTTTCTCAAAAATGGTAATACGAAAATGAATACGAATAAAACGACCCAGTGTATGCTCGTGCTACTACTCAAACATTCCAATTTTCACTGCACCATGCTGCACACCACGTGTGATTAATTGCATAGGGAATTCAATTGATTGCAGGAGAATATGATTTATACCAAATAAATATTTATGCGATCTTCTCCTTTAAGCGACTGCTTCCATTTAAAGCGTGTACTAAAGATGCAGCAAAACTCAGGTTTTATATCTAGACGTTGTAGTTTGAAAACCCTTGAGACATATTCCATTGCTATTGTAAGGATTATACGACGTGTGTCCCTGCAGGTAAGCTACAATCCATTTAATATTTGGAAACAGAATTACATTCTATGCTAATTTGGCCATGCAAATGGATGACAAATGTGTTGGCTTAAAGAGTATTAATATGATTATGCCGTTTATATCAACAGTATAAGTAACAGGGGCTGCAGATATGCCTTCCAGATTTACATTGCAATGAAAAGCCTAAATCACGTTTTCTTAAAACTTGTGAGGTGTGATTTTGTGTAACTACTTGTACCTGAAGCGGTAAGAATATCACAGCGGTAAATCTATAGAACAGCGAATTCAAAATGTAACTAGCGGTTGCCCGACAGTTACATCCGGTTACATCCGGATAGAAGCGGTTCCTGTGCAATACGCCGTCACACTTGGCGACTAACATAAAATCTCCCTTGCCCTACGGTGGAAATACCGAGAGTATAATAAATAACCTGTACAACTTAGAGCACTTCCGGAATTCAATAACAGGTGGACGTATTGTAGTCACGCAGCTCTCTTGCCCTACAGCATGGCTATTGCATAGGGTCTTTTGTTCTAAACAACGAAATAGGGTTGAATCGTGGTGCGGTTCACTTTTGAAGCCGTCTCTAACATCATCAGAATTATTATGGACTATTTCACTGACGATATGAAGCGGCGCGTTTAACAAAGCACCTGTAGGCTGCGATACTGCCTGGTAATCGACCGAACTCGAACCGACGACCTCCTGCGTATTAGACAGGCGTGTTCTCAGCCACTAAACTACGAGGGCCGAGAGAGTAGCGAAACGATTATGTTTAAGTTCAAGGGAATTGGACTAAGTAAATATCTTTAAACTGAGAATTGGCCGGAATGGATAAGAACGTACTCAGCTCCCGAGAAAGAAAGGGAACACTTTATTTCAGAATCGTACATCATCGAATGTTCTGTGGTTAATCGATGGCATTGAACGATGTAACTGGTCTACTCCCCTGCAGTATAGCACCAATAGTTTTATCATCCAACAGTATTTATCAAATATTCCTCGTTAATTGTGTCTGTCCTTTGCGGATGGTTTGCCCTTTCTGAGTCAGAATCACACAGTCCGACCGCAATGCATTATTCTATATTCAGTTCACACATTACTGTCGTTTGCCGTAGATTGTTTTGTTGTAGTTTTTCATTGTGTCCATTGGCCTAAAGAACAATTAAATATTTAAAAAATAAAATATACGAAAGATACGTCCTTTTGTTTAAAGGTTTTCTTTTCACAGCATTACACAGATTGTTGACATATTAAGATTATGAAACTTCCCTCAAGCAAAAATTTAAAGGTAAAAACAAATAATGGCATGAAAAAAATTGATATAATGAAAAGGACCCTTACTGAATCACTTCCACGAGTTTGAAAACATTTGGATGTTTACATTCTGTACAATAGTAAAACAGGAAGAGTTGGGGGGGGGGGGGTAGGTGGCCGTTTTGGTTGCATTTCTGGAACAGAAAGCCAAGGTGTTCACACCCTGACAGAATTTACAAGTGTTTTTCTAGCATGTTTTTGCGACACAGGATGTAAACATCCAAATTGTTTTCAACTCGTGGAAGTTATATCAGTAAGGTCTTTTTCATTATGTCATTTTTTCATGCCTTATGTCCCTTAAATATTTGATAAGCTGACATGAGATACAACTTCTGCCGTAGCACAGATAAACACTCGAGACCATTTAGCAGGGTTTGGGTGCCCATTCCCCCCCCCCTTTGTTTGTTCTGTACTTACAAGCAGAAGATAAATCTACCAACACACATCATAAGTGAAACAAGAAGTAGAAGATAAGCCTAGTTGCCTTTAGACTTCTCATTCCAAATACCGACGCGATTTCTTTGGTGCATTGCTCTTGCTTATTCCATACTTTTGGTGTAATTAGTGTTGATTTAGCATGTATTATTATTTAATGATCAGATTAAGAAAGCCAACGGAAATGTAAGCACGACGACAGAATATTTTGATGCCATTTCTCCATCAATTCATCAATCTTTATTTAAAAACACACAAAAGATTGTACACAAACCCAGGAACACAGTCGGCCAACCCATGACACGTCAGGTTACACAATATACAAAGGAAGTAAATAAAATAAATATTTCTCCATATTTAAAAAGTAATAACAGTTGCCGGAAATTTTTCTTTTTGGTCCTGGAAGGGTTAGCAGAAAATGGAGGGAGAAGTTTTTGCCCAAACAAGGTTCAACGGGCGTTCCAGATGGTATGTCGAAATTAAGCCAAATTGCTTAAAAGCTCCTTCTTCAGGTCCTGACATCTTCCCGACAGCCTGGAAATCGAACATAAACGTTTTGCATTATTCGTAGTTATGAGCCCACGGCTAACCGATTTCACCAATATAGCTGACAGCTATAACCCTTTGTTTCTGTCTTCAACCAGGTCCGCGTTATTTTGATTCCTTATAAGAATGGGCTTTTTCAATATTGGTCTCGAACGGAGCCGTGCGCTAACAGGTCAACTGACCCGTCTTCCCGTTAAAAAAAAAACACAAACATACCCACAACAACCATATCTGGCTTTAAGTTGGTAACCATAATATTATGGAGGGGAATGGACCCACCACAGGTTGAATAACCCTGAGGTCGGCAAAGACGGTGGCAGAACTGAGTCATAGCTTTTACGCGTTTATATAAAATAGAATTATGTCGCCAGGCACGCCCTTGTTCAAGAGCACTGGGCATGAATTCAGAACATGATTAAGAGTCTCTCTAGTTCCACAGAGCTTACATTTATCAGTAGATCTTTTGCCCCAGTTACGCAAGTTATAGGGTGGGAAGAAAATCAATGGCATCTCGAGTTGCAAAACTAAGTACACCCCTCGGAAGGTTAAAGATAAGTGATCTCCATGTAAGATCGCAAGACTGGAGATCCATAAACTTCAAAAGGTTGCCTTGTTGTACAAAGGACTGATGTAAGCTGCCAAAACTTCTTCCTATTTTCGAAAAGGATGCTCTTAATTTCAGATTTAATTTTACATACTGACTGGTTATTCCATTTTTCAACAGCTGTATTATAGGTAAGAGCCATTGTTTGAACCATTTTTTCAACATCTTCCGTGTCCACTGAGACTCACGCTCAGTTTTCATTTAAGAGCAGGATCACCCGAGTATCGGCCTTGACCATACAGCCGACCAATAACGCTAGAACTATGCGACTCAATACAAATCAGATATAGTTGGGATATCCGGCCTACTGGACTATTTAAGAAAGCATGAGTAGCGCCGTTTATAGCAAGACCCAGCCTATGATTTCATAGCATTTGTAATGAATATGGTCAAGCTGTTGGAGTTGACCGTCGCATAATTCGTGCACAGTGAGCATGAATCGCAGTGAAGGGACTGCATATTTAACATACACACGCAGTTTATATTCATTACGATTGGGGAGAAGATATCTATATTTTGAATAAAACAATTCAATTTGTTCTTTGATCGTATAAAATATATCTTTATTTTTGCCCTTAAAGGTAATGTTCCTTCCCAAAAAAAAAATTTTTTCGGGAGCTCAATGCAAAGGACTTCATACCAAAAATCACACCATATTAAATGTGCAATTATCTGACCTGCCATCCGAATAGAGAGTGTTTTACATTTAACTGACTTGAGAGTCAAATCAATAGAGCGTGTTATGTCCAAAATCTCTGTCATCAATTTTGATGTTCTCCTCTTATCAGAGGTGATCAGACAAAGTCGGTCTGCAAAGGGTAAAGTTATATAACGTTGTACCCTCCAAATTGTACCCATGGGTTTCTTCTTTAGTTTTAAGAAACTGAACATGGGGTCCGAACACATAAAGACAAATTAAAGGTGATAAAGGATCACCTTTGAAAAACGCCGCGCCGAAAATTGAATGGGGCGTAGCGCCGCCAGGACCTTTTAAACTTCACCTTGAGTCTTGAGTAAGAGATTTCTGGACATACATTCAAATTGAATTGGAATCATATTGCGCTTCAAAGTAAATTGATTAAATTATTTTCGACAGAAGCCCGAAGCTCGGCCGATCGAGAATGTAGTCATGTAGGTTCTTTTTTTTCTCAGCATTAGCAAAAGTTCATTCAGCACAATGTATGTTCGACGCACCCATTTATTCCTTTCAACAAAAATGCCTTTGGGTTTTAGGATCCACAGCAGCTTTGTTGCAACATATAATCGCGATTCTATCTGATCTGAACAAATTTGATGCACAAATTTACCAACCGCTGAAGTTAGCGATATCATGCTGAATATTTTCTGGTCTGCTTATTCTCGCCGGATTTATGAATGAGTGTAATATCTTCTAGACCAACGAGCTGGTGGATACCAGAAACCACAATTTGTAAGAGAGTAGCAAGCAATTGGTTTGTTGTTGATAACTTGCGAGAGCGCCATACATGAGTCCGTCGGGTCCTGGGGATGCATGACGTAGCTTTCTTCTTTTCAAATCATACGGATATCTTTTGGCGATGGGGCCTCATATTAATGATTTGCCAGTCCTCTTATGAGTAGGTCAATAGGAAACCAATTAAATTATCAAGATTGACTGGATTAGCGACGCATATGTCATTGATGTCCTTGAATAGAATTCTAGACGTCGGATAGGTCACAATATCTTGGGAATCGTGATCCTTCTCGCATTTCACTCTAAAAAACATATGTTACAAAATCCGTTGTAAAATGAGAGTCGTACCTAAAGGTTCAGTTCGTGATCCTAGGCGCCTTCAATTGTTGTTTGGTTTGCAGATAACCTCAAAAAAGGTATTTCTCCCATTTTTTTAGTTCCTGATGAATGCATTTTGGTGTTTGTGGCAAATCTTGCATCACGTTTGCCACCAAGGCCTCTGTGTTGAATTATCTGGTCTAAGACCCGAAATACATATTTCAACTTCCCAAGAGAAGACGAGGCGCACATATACTTAGGCCAACGTTGTAGTGATACCCAAAGTATTTTCGAAGAACTTTCGGCTATATTTAATGTTGAATGTCAGTCTAGAGTTAGATCATGTTTTTGTTCAAAATCTTAATCGGAGTTGCTGAGGATGAACATATGCACTGCAACCGCTTTTCGAGATTTCGACATCTTTCAAATTAGGCCATAGGTTAATGTCAAATTGTGGATTTTCATTATTGTAAGTTGTTCTTACGTGACCCCAATTTTACTTGTTTTGTAGTTTTTTGTGTATCAAACTATCATGGAAAGTGGTTATCGCGTTGGGTCCAGAGCAACTTCCGCCCATTGGGCATTAAGGAAGTTTTTTTTTCTAGCTTGGTCACAAAGTATTAACCCGGCGGTTAGTTGTAAGATCATCTTAAGTAAGTTAAGATATGCTTAAAAATCATCAAAAGTCCCTTTACTGTGGATATGTTTTATTATGACCCAAATAGAATAAACAGCCTTCTATCTCTAACACGACGAATGCGATCTTCATGTTTTGAAAGTTTTGAAGATGCAAGATATTGTATTTTTTTTTTCGTATTGACAAGCATAATGTCACATCACTCCCTTTAGAAACACTCCAATTCCGTTGTGGAGATTCAACATTCCAAAAGGCGCCATAGGGTTTCATTATTCAATGTCCTGAAAAAGACCTATCATTACGCTGGCACGATCTCGGAACGTTGTTATGGGGCATTATGTGTAGCAATTACATGATATCTACGGGGTCGGGAAGCAGTGAATACCTTGGCATAATTTCACTTGAAGCATGCAGAGATGAAAGGTGATGGTTTTTCCTCTTCCTCCTCGAGTACGCATGAAGACATAAAAGTTATCCTTAACGTTTCGTTAAAATTGAGGTCTTGCACTTCGGCTTGACTGACCTTCCGTTCTGCTCAGCTATTCAGTGCGTTTACATGCTATAGGACAATCAATACGAGTTAAATATTAACAATAGCGTGAAAATCATTCATTTTTTCCCTTGGGAAGTCTTTAAACATGCAATTTTATAAACATTCTTAGAACTTTCTTTTAGGTTTATTCATTCTGGTACACTCTCTCATACACATTTGGTTGTATTTTGATATCCTGAATAAGCTTTTTTAACCCGGTTATTTTAGTTAAACCAAAGTTTTAAATCCGGTTTGGTCCCCGTAAAACGAGGTGGCCGGATTCACCTCACACTCGCAATAACTGCTGTTGTGAGGATTTATTGGAGTCAAGTATATTGACCGGATGCCCTTCCTGACTCAATCCACAGTTTTCGGCGGGGGCCTAGCTTTGGGCAACCACGCCCATCAAGCAAGTCACATTTGCTGGAATGGCCGCCAATAGCTCTCCAGAGCTGACGCCACATTGTATGTAGAAATTCTCTTTTCATTCTCAGGGTAACCAGCTACCCTCCTTCATCATAATCGATGGGGTGACGGTTTAGCCGCCGACAACTCCGCCCTGGAACAGGTAGTACTGTTTACCAGTAGCAGGCCCTCATTGGAAACCTGACCTGACCTGCAGGTATTCAAGCAGATCTATGATAAGTTTGAGCACATCACCGTTTGAAAACACCGTCTTTTTGAAAAAAAAAATTAGCTGAGCTATACTGTTAAATGTTGTAAGTACTTTTGGCCAACGTTGTTTTTTAAGATACAAATCTAAGTATTTTAATATGTATTGTTTAGTGTACCCAACGGGGTCACCCGAGCGATTAGGCAACTCTTTAGACAAGTCTTTGTGAGAAAGATGTGCAAATTGAAATGCCGACACTCGTGTCCATTTCAAATTTAACAAGCGGGTCGCGGTTTTATTCCCTCGATCACCTAGGATTAATCAAATATAGTGACTATCGTAAACGTAATTGCAGAATTCGCAAAACCAGAATGGGTACAGGGCTGTGCATCTTCTAGGAGTCTCGGTTCCCTTGAATCTCTAAGAGTGTCGGTTCCTCCTTATAAACCTTCACAAAGTGTATGAATTTATTTTTCAAAATACCTCGGAAAACAGTTATTTTCTTATAAAGGTGTCCATCAAGTGGACCCTTCCCCCTTTAGGCGCAAACCGTGAGTAAATCCTTAATGTAAATTCTTTTAACGGAAGTGTTGTTTGTTGCCTACTGAATCCTAGTTGATTGCACACTCACACCACATTAAAACGCAAAGTGCTTCTTTAAGGCTTAGTTAGTTTCAAGTTGCAATCAATGCTATCACTATTGTCCACACCGTCAACTCATATCTGGTTGATCACACCAATACCTAGAGCTAGCAGACCTTTGTAAAACATCTAGAGTACAAAAGTTTGAGTGATTTAAATATGTAGAACAGACTTACAGGAACCCCTGAAACATAATCTTAATTCACACAAAATGGTGCCTAAGAGAGGGGGCCAAACAATTGTAATTCAATGGACGTTGCCCTTCTGTGCCCCCTCCACATCAACAGTTGCAGCTATTTGTTTTTTTCCAATGGAGCAACTTTAAAATTTGACCCCTTGTACAACTGAATTGAAGTTTTTATTGATTTTGCTGTTTTTTAGCCTATACTTCCTAAAACTTTCGTTGTAGATAGTATAACTATACGCTTTCTTCCTGAATCCGTGGTTTTGACATAACAGGGTATACTGTTTAAACATGATTGGATCACTTTTAAAAATTTGACCCCCTTGTACAACCTTGTTTTGGCCCCCTTCCTTAAGGTACCATTTGCATCACTTAAGAATCACGTTCCAGGGGGTCCCTTCCAGTCTGTCCTCATATTTAATCACTCAAACAAACCTTTTGTACTTGAGATGTGTTACAAATGTCTGTTAGCTCCCGGGTTAAAATAACATCTCAATATTTTCTCTACTTCAAGTAATTACAACATAAGCCAAAAACTGTATGTTTATTGATTAATCATTTATCAAAATGATTCAAGTCGCTCATATAATTGCTTAGAGGAAAGATCGATTAATCTCAAAGTATTAAGAAAAAGTGGTTGCGCTTCTCACGGGATCTCATACAAATATTAATTAAGCTGCAAGTTTGGTTAGCCTCGACCAGTCATACGCTACACATAGTGAAGGAGGGAATAGAGAACGCGAGCGTTTAAAATACCCTGTCCGTGGCCCCCTTAGCAGTTATACCACACTCATACCAACCAATAAGATTTAATCACTTGTCTTAATTTGTATGGTGTCCTTTTTCTCTTTCGTTTTTTTTCAACTCTTATTTCATTCCCCTTTTTTACTCCTCTCTCTATTCAACGTAACTCTCCACCCCTATTGCTATAGGTCGCTCTTTTCTCGCATTTTGGCCCTCTTGTGAGAGTTACCGAATTCGTGTGAACATGTTTTTCAATCGGAAATAAAGCCTACAATCTATCCAATACTTTTGTTGTTACAACAGTCCTCGCTCTATTGAAAAGCGGCATTCAACTATGGTGTTATTGTCCCGTTCTTATGACTGTCCTCTTTGTTGGTTCTCGTTTTTCTTCGTGTGAGATTGCTCTTTGAGAGCTTAATCTGGAGCAACCCTTTTTTTTATATATTGCTGATAAATTCAGTTTAATTGCATCTGTTGCATTTAAGGCATACTCACAACAAACAGGACGACTTAGGATAAAATAATTTTTTGGAACCATACGCCAAGTTAAATATAGGACTCCCTTCCCTGCATATTTACTAATGATATCCTGTTCCCTATGAAAAAAGGCCATTCAGTGGTATAGAATGATACCTACACATGGTGATGTAAGCATAGTATTAAATTGCCATCTTAATATTGCCAATGTCTTGTAAATGAATCCTACCAACGAAGCGGCACTGGCACACTTTCAGAAATATGAATTTCTTCAATTTGTCGTAATGATAGTCTAGGCCTTGGCAGAATAGAGAGATATTTTACACCTACAAAATACTACCCAAAAAAAGAAGGGACATTAATAAGCGGTAAAGACCCAAGTAATTTGTAAATGTAAGTTTGTCGTAACTTTAATCAACAATGGTCTATTACATGAAGATCACGCAGCTACTCTTGGATCGTTAAAAGCACAAAGGTCACTGACCGGTCAAACAATATGCATGCCATGAGAATCAACTCCGGCGTGTGTTTCGTTTGTGTTACACGCCATTGCTGCGTACGTCAAGCTGAATTTAATGTCGACGGCGACATTTATTATAAAATCGTTCTGTTTACCCGTAAGCGCGCTGATTGGGCTATAATTTCGGCGCGGGCTAATTTATATAAAAGCTTTATAATTCATGCCAAAAATATCAATTTGCACTAGTTTTCAAATGTGCCAGTGTCTCTATAATGATATTAATAACACAAACAGTCTCTAGGACTATTGCAATGGCTCAATAGTCGGGTTAGAGTTTGTATGGTGTGTTTGTCCCAGGCAATTGCAATTCAAACGTAATGCCACAGTATCTGTTCTCAATTCACGTCAGCCATTGCTTGTTTCAAGATAATTTCTAGATTAGTACTATGGTAATGGTTCCCCCAAATAGATCAGGAATGAAACTATTGTAAGAAAACGAATTTGACTTATGTCACCCGTCAATCAAATGTCACTTCAACATTAATTACATTAAGGACGAGTCCGAAGGGCAGGCATGTTCAGACCAAAATGCCAATTGAGCTCATTTAAGCCACGTCCGTCCGAACTGATGTCCATACAGAGGTACACCGGCCGCGGGACCGACTTCAACGCCCCCACCGATAAAAGATACTTTTTTGCTCCATTCGCAAACAACTAAAGGGATATTTTAATCCTGATCTTAAGTTGTTATACACTAGTAGTCAAAAACTCAACAATATATCCACATATCGAAATATTGCCGTAAAAGGTACAAATGCTGTACATAGGAGTTAGTGTAACAGCAGATGTGTCTGGGCGTTGGATTGAAGTATAGATTGGTGTGGGGGGTCGATGACTAATTTGTAAGATCCATTTCACGTAATGATTAAATTTCCGCTATAAGACTCTTCTCATACACATTCCCCGATTATCCTATTTTTCATCGCGCCTCGCGCTGGGATTTGAAACATTGCACTTTAGGCGTACTTGCCTAGAGCCAATCAATGATGACAAGCATTACATTCCTCTAATATGGGAATATCGGCTCCTGGATTTTCACCATGAATAACACTATTTCGTAGTACACGGGCCCTTACTGGAGCCAAAGTAGCGCCAGTGTGACGTTTTTCATCGCATGCTCCTGGGCGTGCTTATATCGTCGTGGTCCGACATATTGGTCGAATCTGATTTTTTGTCAAATTTGGAGTTAATAGTTGAATTCTGGTTGCATTTTATGTACTCTTTAATTGTACCAAAAATAAAAGTGAAATTACATCTCCTAACCAAATAGCCGCACGTCGAATACCACCCATTGTAAAAACGGTTTCACAAACAATCGATACGTATTCGTGTTAGCTTTACGTATCCAAATATCTCAAAGCACCCAGATAAACTGTGAACGAATACGTATTCGCTGGGACAAAGATTGCTACTTCAGGGATCAAAATCGATAATAGTCTATCAGATTTTAAGGCAGTGGTGATATTTAACTTTCATCATGAGGGATTGGTTCATGGTATTTCCCATTTTATTTTGGTTTTATTATGTTAACTTGTCTTACTGAAATCTACGGTCTGCGCGTCGTGAAAAAGAATTATCCAAGTTTTGTAGTTTTACATTTTGTGCAAATACACCAAAATTATCACTTTTGGGGGGCCATAATGAATTAACCCTCGTATTACCAAGGGGAGGGGTACCTCGGTGCGCAAAAAAAAGCGTTACAAAAAATTCATTAAGTCTTCCCAACTTATTTCACATCCTTCTGCTAATTTTGGCGAAACAAATGTGAAGGAGGCACGGTCACCGGGGTTAGCGTCGAAGTCGAGGGTGGGGAGTGGTTCTCTTACCTATACTACCATTATGAAAAATGCAGCATTCTGATTGGTCAATTTACTGCCCATTTTCTGCAATACTGAGCCAACTAATGGCATTTCTGTCATTTATATTCATTAAAGACCACTATCAGTGATTTTATCCGAAAGAGTGCAAATATTTTTAAATTGATCAAAAGTGAAGGAAATAAGTCTCTGACATTCTCATAAGTTACTTTAAATGAAGAATTAAAGAATTAACAGAAAAGGCAAGCAAACGGCGTTTTCAAAGAGATACGGATCTCATTCAATTACGTGGTGTAGTAAGTGTCGAACGGACAATAATGACTAAATATTTCCGATTTTGCCCTGATTAGGTTGCTTTTGGTCCTATCATTGCGGGGTTTGTAGGATACCTATTACTTGTACAAAAACATTCAAAAATCGGATTTTTGCTGATTTTTTCGATTTTCTGGTTATCAAATCCTGTTGATAGTTGTCTTGTAATTCAGCTATAAATACACTAAATAAGGCATATTAAATTACAACTGAAATCATTTAAGTTAAATTTAAAAAATCAAGTGTTTTTTATTTACTAGAATAGAAATAAAGTTTTTGTAGTATATCTCATCTATGGACTCGTAATGTATCCTCGGGCGGGAAAAAAACAAAATAATTGGAGCCATTATTGTTTATTCCGACCTCGAGGCCATTATTCGCCTATAAATTGATAATGCAATTACACTTTAGTTATGATTCATTTGTTTTTAAATATGTGCAATGTATGGCTCTAAATTATATGTTGATTAAAAAATAGTCATTTTCCATATCATTTGGGGCAAAACCGCATGAAAATCCAATTTCCTACCGTTTTATGCCCAAAAATTTCAATTTTTTATAATACTCTGATTTGTGTATTGTGTGTGTGTGAAATGACCAATTGGGTGAACTTTACGGTATTTGTGACGACCATAATAGGTTATGTTTGGAAAGCAATAGAAAACGGTGAACCAATGCTATCAACTGGTACCAAAAATCGAAATCCTCTATTGCTTTATATAATAATGAATTCTCGGGGGGTGTTTACCCACCCACACCTAGTATAAACGGTTGTGGTACAAAAAATAAACTTGTAAACATAGTTGTGAAGTTTTGATTTTCGTGATGTTAAATTGATATTCTGCAAAACTAAATAATGTTAGAATTTATATCATTTAAAAAACTCGCTTCAAGAACAAATTGATATTTCTTGGGAAGTTGTTTGATAAGCGTTAGTGCCCTCGAACGTATTTAAGATTATGTTAGAATTTATGAGTATTATACCATTTAAAGTTAATCTTTTCAAGTTTGGCATGTTTCAAGTTGGGCATATATGTTAAGGTGTACATTACTTAAAAAAAATAGGAACATATTATATATAATGGAGAAAATGTGGTTGTATAAGTTGTAAAGACCACTTTTATCCTCCAAAAACCTTTTGAGTTATGAAACATTGCAGTACATTTTAAATATTTTCTGAGCTCAATTTTTTGAAATGGTCTAGCTATAAAAATTTGTGTGTTGCAAAAATGCATATATACTATTTATTAATTTTTATATAACATGCACTGCAATGTGTATGTTTTTTTTTTGCTGCAAAATGAGGTAAACCTATGGCGACTATTAAAGATATTAATTTTTAGGAGCCAGATTTGTAAGAGGTTGAATTTTTCTGACTCGTTGGTCGTCGTGGTCAGTGTGTGCCTAATTTATAAAAACGAAAGATAATGCAACAATGGGATGTGTATCATTTGAACAGCTTTTATTCGATGGTAGTCGTTTGTATACACATTTGCAGGTTTGGACATAAACACAATGCAATAGGAAATCGTCGTCGTAGTAGTCGTCGTCGTCTTCATCCTCATTAGACATCGTCATCGTCGTCCGTCTACTTCATCATCATCATCATCATAATCAGCATCATCATCATCATCCAAGCAGTCGAATCATTGTAGGTCGTCAAGCCCGATGTTTCTTTATTTCATCGTTATTGCCACCATAATCACCTCTATCGTTATTCTTATCATAGTGGCTCCTCGGCATCATCATTTTAACATAGTACAATGGCCTAGGCAGATCTCACCATACCAAAACATTAGAAATCAACGGGTTTATGCAGTCGCATAAGGATTCGACTCATTAGACACATCGAATCAAACAGTTGGGTTTGGACAAACTGTCAAATCACATTCAGTGGCCATTTTTGAATAAGAAAACAGTGTTCATGGATTTTACACTGTCGTCAGTTACGTAAACATCCATGTCGTGAACATACACCACGGAAAATAGCCATTCCTTTTTTCCTTTTAAGTACAAGCCTTCATAAGTAACTCAAACGTTCAAACGCCATTTTCTCCGAAAATTAGCATTTATGCGATTCGACAGTATTGCAGAACCCACGAAGATATCATGGCAGAAGAAACCGCTAGATATCTACCCGATCAGATATGCCGCTATGGTATACCCGATCACTATTTTGAAGTCACCTTTTGGTCTGTTCCTGCTCATTTGAAGCCTTTTACGTGTTGTTTAGAAAGTTCAAAAATAAATTAAAAAACACGTGTTGGAAGTAGTTGTTCAAACATTGTAAATCAAACTTGTTTCCAAAGCACTAGTCAGGTCTTGCGTTGATTTTTTACTAAACTATGCGCTGCGTTATTGAGTGCGGATTTGTAATGTTTGTAATGAGTGATGTAGAATGAGTCGGTCCATATGCTTATTAATTCTTGTTTTATGAAACGAAATTGAATTCAATTGCCAAATGATTGTGGTGCGTCGTAACGATTTATATTTACCGAAACGTTCTTATACTATTGGATTTGAAAAGAATATCCTATATTCTTTAATTATCTATCTAGAAACCCGTAACAGCCTAAAGGGAACATGAGGGACATTGCTAGAAAAATGCGCGACACAAGTTTTAAAACTTTTTTAAAACTAGGATTGTTTTTAGCAATATATAAAAGCACACCTGAAGTGAGTGTAAAGTCGATTGGACACCGTCTTCATAATAGTAAGAAGATGGGCAATTTCTGCGTTACACCATGGGAATTCCAAGCATTCCTTTCAATAGGACCGATCAGGACAACAATCAAGTTCACCAACTTATTGGTTTTCTTTTCTACAATAAACTATGGAAACGATTCCCAGTAGCTGGTTCCACGACCAACCAAGTGCAGAAATAGTGGACTTTGTTATCCTAAGAAAATCTCCTTTGTGTGCCTTTAAATGATTGTTTTTGCAGGATATGTATTTTTTGTAGTGAGTAGATGCGAAATGAGTAGGCCCAATGGAACGGTTAGCTTATTCTTTTAAAAGATTTGGAATTCAATTGCAAATGGTTTTTGTACGACTTATATAAAAAGTGTTAAGCTATAGCCGATTTACTAGCATCTTGAATTAGACACTGATTGGAACTCAGCGGGTAAAAGAAATCCTGTATTGCTTTATATTTGCCAAAAAGTAACTCTTTAGAATAGTCTGCAGTCTTTTTGTTGACGTGCAAAATGCAATAATGTATTCAATTTGTCCATCGCTTTCGTCAAATGATCTGTAACCTCTCGATCAGCAATGTACCTGTTCTCTGGCCTGGTGTAATTTACTCCAAGTAAGCGGGTTAAATAGTTCAGATACACGTCACGTTTTTCCAAGAAGTACGTCACTGATACATGGAGGTAGAGCTCCCTTAATATCTAAGATCTCTCTTGCGTTTTGTTTGTGTGTCAGTGTCTGTCAAAACAAACAAAAAACAAAACCATACGATCAAAACCAATTTTCTTTTTCTTTGTGTGTGCGTGCGTGCGTGCGCTCGCTCGCTCGCGTGTGTGTATGTGTGTGTATCAATAGATAATGTAATTAGAAGTCGAACAATGGTGCAACACAAGTCACAGTCATAGATACTGTTCGTACATTTATAACAAAAGAGACCAGGCCCCTATTTCACAAAGGTTAAGATTCATCTTAAGTGGACTTAAGGAGAGTTATTCTTCTTAGGTTATTAACTCATTTTAGCCCATAATTTAGAAGAGATTTGGAAGAATTTTCTTACGTTGAGATTTGTGATGTTCAATCCAAGGCTGTTTTTTTATATCTGGATCCTAATTTAGTATTTTTATCTTACGAATTTCTACAAGTTCTTCTTATGAAGCGTTATACACTTAAGAAGAACCACTTTTGATTCTAACTTTTGTGAAATAGGGCCGAGGTGTCAATACCCCATGTTCAATATGATCTCTGACGTAAACTGTCTGGATTTGAATATATTTTCTCGAAATTCAGATAATATTATGAGCATTATTAAACCCAATATTCGAACAAACCTGTTGTGTATCCCGATAGAGAGGAAGAGATACACGCGGTAGGAAGTCAAACAGTTGTTATCCATGTCACGCTCTTCTTGATACGTAATTGAAGCAACTATTCCCAGTTGACTGGATGTGATCCAGTAAATGGTCATTTAATAATACACGAGCTATGCCCAATATTAAGGGGCGAGTTTAACTAACAGCATGCAGCACGTCGCTGGGCAGGAAAAACCGATTATGTGGATTTAACCTCTTAAATCGAAACTCCATATGTAGCAAAAAGGGCCAAAGACAAACTTCATGTAGCAAATCAAATTCATGTTGAAATTAACAATTGCTTGAAAATAGTTCGGTTTATTAAGCACAAAGAGAAGCTTTTTGTAGTTTTAATGATGCAGACGTCGGAAATCTTTTTGTACTGTTTCATTCACTGTGATTTTCGCTTAAAATTTAGGTGACCAAAAATTACACATGAGTATTGGGCCTACTTTTTACACACGAGGTTTTGCATTCGATCTTTTGATTTTATATATGAGGTTTTCCTGCTCAGCGACGCATCAGTGGCGGCGACGGCAGCGGCAGCCGGCAGCAGCAACAGTAATAGCAGCATGATTAGCAAAGAGAGCGGTGGAAGCGGCAGCAGCGGCAGCAAGCAGCACAAGCAGTGTAGATGAAACGGTATCACGGACAAAGGAGATGTCACAACTGATATTCTCATTGATTAAACGAGCCTCAAATTGACTGATTTAAAACGATTTGAAAATAAAGGCTCTTTTGAAATTTAGTTCTTGTATAATAAAAGTTATTTTCCAGTTATATGAAACAATAATACTATTGGTTGGTATAAAATCTTACATTTCTTATTTCATTTTGGTTAAATTAAAGTCCGATATAAGTTGCAACAATAATTAATAACATCTGTGGAAGTATCGATGTTGCGGCATAGGGCCGTTGCCGTCTGTGCCTGGGAGCCTCTGGGACTACGCACACGTTTCATTTTCACACTTGCTGATGCTGACAATGGCTGATTCGCCCCAACGGTGCAACATTCGTGGGTCCACTAATATGAATCCTTTCTACTAATTGTTTTTACAGTTATATTTGAATAAAAATATCAGCCACTATGATTTGATAACATAATGATACTAACAAAAATATTTATCTTGTGCACTGAAAAGTTCCATTGCCTGATCGCAGTGGCGGGATTCTTAATAAAAATCAATTATCCTTTAATATTTTTTATTCTGTGGGAGACCTTTGCTCTTCCTATATATTATGGCTTTCTTCTTACAGTGTGTCCCAATGGAATATCAAAACCGTCAGCTTTAAGGTTTGAAAGAAACAATACCATTCCTTCAGGCATTGATAATGAGCCAAAGGACAAGTGAAATGCTCTCTTTAACAGTTGCGTAATAGATTGTCTACAATATCATTTGATACATAGGTTTTTTTTTTCGTCCGTTTTGTACCTGTTTTCGTTTTTTGTTTGTCCTTCCCATTGGCAAGTATGAACGACTTCAAGGAGGTGTATTTTAGGTTTGTTCAGATTTCTTGTCATAACGGGTCGTAATTTGTCATTTGTATTTGTGTTGAAATTTGATTGACAGCATACCTGTACCTTGAACATAGATTTACATTTGATGTAAAGATAAGAGTGTTCGTTTCTCTTTAAGCTCTTGGGCCAAACTCCTCGGTGTAATTTTTGCTGGGGGTCGCCACCCCTCCTGCAAAACGAGTCTGTATACCTTCCCAACACCTGGGTGAATAGGAGTATGTAAATTGCCGTACTCAAAGGCACAACACAACACAATGGCCGCAGCGGGGCTCGAACTCACAACATCTGGCGTGCGGGTTGGGTCCTCAGTTCACTGGTCCACTGGTGCCCTCTAACTATTACGTAATGAATAGTGATAGATCTACTTTGTTCGGAGCACCTGCAACCCAAACATTTTCTGGCATTGTGGCTTTTGGTTATTCGTTTCTCAACAATGGTAATACGAAAATGAATAATAATAAAACGACCCAATGTATGCTCGGGCTACTACTCAAACATTCCAATTTTCACTGCACCATGCTGCACACCACGTGTGATTAATTGCATGGAGAATTCAAGTGATTGATGGAGAATATGATTTATACCAAATACATATTTAGGCGATCTTCTCCTTTAAGCGACTGCTTCCATTTAAAGCGTGTACTAAAGATGGAGCAAAACTCAGGTTTTCTATATCAGACGTTGTAGTTTGGAAAACAAAAAAAAAAACCCTTGAGAAATGTTCCATTGCTATTGCAAACCAATTAAGGATTATACGACGTGTGTCCCTGCAGGTAAGCTAATTCATAATATTGGAAACGAAAACATTCTCTGCTTAATGTGGCCATGCAACAATGGGATGACAATGTTTGGCTTAACTTTAAAGAGTATTAATATGATTATGCCGTTTATATCAACAATATAAATACCAGGGGCTTCCGATATGCCATTCCAGATTTACATTGAATGAAAAGCCTAAATAACGTTTCTTTAAAAGTGTGAGGTGTGTGTGTGATTTTGTGTGTGTTTGATTGGTGAACATACTTGTACCTGAAGTTGTAAGAATATCACAGCGGCAAATCTATTATAGAACAGCGAATTCAAAACGTCCGTAACTAGCGGTTGCCCGACAGTTAAATCCGGTTACATACGATAGAAGCCGGGTTCCTAATGCACACGCGTCCACACTTGGCGAATTATTAAACATAAAATGCCATTGCCCTACGGTGGAAATACCGAGAGTATAATAAATAACCTGTACAATATAGGGATATTTCTGGAATTCAATAACAGGTGGACGTATTGTTAAGTTAGTCATGTAGCTCTCTTGCCCTAATAGTCAGGTAGAACCTTAATGTGACCGTAAAGTTGAGTATGAGACACAATTTTTTGCTGAAAATGATAGAGTAGGTGTGTAGAAGTAAGAATCTGCCGGGTGCCACCGGGCATCCTTTGAGCATTTGAGGAAAATCAAGATGGGGCGTCGCCATAAATGATAATTATCCTATTCAACCCCTATAGTATCAAACTATGGAGTTATAGATATACTAGGAAGATCCAATGAACCAAGTGTATGCACTTGTAACATTAAAGACACTTCGTGATTTGCTTAAATCAGCAAATCGAAAAAAAATCATCAAAAATTTAGATGGTAGCATGTACGTAAAAAGTACAGGTATACTAACATCCCTGCAAATGATTTAAGACCAGAAGCAACTCCTAATAAAGGACAGAATCTGAGATTGTAGTCATTACTGTCCGAAAAGAGACCCACTACACTTACTACAAACACGTAATTGAATGGAGAATCGTATTTTGGAACACCCTGCCGTTTCGTTCTTTTCTTTCAATTCTAACCAGCTAAATTGTAATTTTGAGAATTCTACAGGAATCTCCTTCACTTTGAAGCTATTCCTGCAAAGTCCAAATATTTTTCAAAACAGCTGATAGGGTCTTTCAAGTCATATTCAAATTCAAAAAGGGAAGCCAAAATCCAATAATTTTAAAATATGCCATATAACAGCAACTACCTGCGATTTAAAAATAGACGAGAAGTACGTAGGGTTATGTTGCTAGACACATTTAAATGTATTTTAGATTACTTAAAATTGCTAACATGACGCAAATCAATATGGCAGCCAAAACGGGAACATGCTTCAAAAAATACTTGGCACCAAATTTTATAAGTTACAGCCGTCAAATCGAATCAATGTGTCAATGACATTAGAATGAATTGATCATCTTTCTTTGCTTTAACCAATGTACAACATACGTTTCCAATTTGATTTTAATGGCGCCCAAAATCGAAATAAAAACAGATATGGCAAAGTTGTCAAACAAAATGCCATAGGAATTACATTTTTTGAATTTCACATATTGTGCACTCAATTTATAATTTGACCCATTGTTATTTATCCGGATTACATGGGTATCACTTGGTTATGATCATAGGTACATATAATTGTTTCATTGACACAATAATTTATACTTGAAGGTAATAGTTAGACATTTGTGTCAAGTATTGTTTAAGATATTCACGTTTTTGGCTGCCATATTGATTGACTCATGTTACAAAGTATCAGAAAAAATTAACTTGTGTCTAACAACATTAATCTAAGTACTTCATGTTGTTTTTATCGCAGCGCGTATTTGCTGTTTTATATGGCATATTTTAAAATATTTAGATTTGCTTCCATTTGAATTGGAGTATTACTCAATGTTCCAAGTGCCATGCATTTGTTCATTGGGTCCTATAGTATATCTAGTAACTCCATAGTTTGGTAATATAGAGGGTGACTGGATAGTTATCATTTATCGCGACGCCATCTTGGGGATTCAAAAGCTCAAGGATGCCCAGGTGGCACCCGGCAGATTCTTATCTACCACCCTTATCTTTGCATTTTCAGCAGAAAAAAAAATCGTTTGTTTTTGTCCCTACTCAATTTTACGGTCAGGCCTTAAGTTGGACCATGTGCTACCTGACTATTACAGCATGGCTATTGCATATGGTCTATAATTGTTCTAAACGACGAACGAATAGGGTTGAATCGTGGTTCGGTTCACTTTGAAGCCGTCTCTGACATCTTCAGAATTATTATGGACTACTTCACTGACGATTATGAAGCGGGCGGTAACAAAACACTGTAGGCTGTGATACTGTGGTACATCGACCGCCGGACACTCGAACCGACGACCGCCTGCGTATTAGACAGGCGTGTTCTCAGACATAAACCACGAGTGATTAGAGAGTAGCGAAAAGGGAATAGAACGAAGAAATATGTTTAAACGGGGAATTTGCCGGAAATGGATAAGAACGTACTCAGCGCCCGAGAGAAAGGGAACAATTTATTCAGAATCGGACATATCGAGTGTCTGTGTTTAACGATGGCATTGAACGAATTACTGGTCAAAATCCCCTCCAGTTAATAGCACCATCACGTTTCTCAACGTATCTATCAAATATTCTCCACAAAGTGACCTGTCATTTAAGAGATAGTTTCCCCGTTATAGAGGTAGAAACTCATACAGTCTGCAGTAAGTAGATATTTCTATTACAGTTCGCCAACAGTGATATCGTTTTGACGTAGAGTGTTTTATTGGTTTGTTGTTTTTTAATTTATTTTTCTTGTTCAGTGAACAAAAGAAACAAGTAAACACCTCAAAAATTGTCCTCTGTTAAAGTTCTTCTTTTCAGCTGTATGGTGTATGTGCTGTATGGATCGATGGCATTGAACGATGTAACTGTAATTAAAATTCTCTGCAGTTATGAGCACCATGAAGTTTTATCACCAGTATTTATCAATATTCTTCGTATAAATTGTGTCTGTCATTTGCGCGAGATGTTTCTTTCTAGAGTCAGACATCATACAGTCTGACCGTATGCATATATTTATATTCAGTTCTCAACAGTGCAGGTCGTTTGCCGGAGATTGGTTATTTGTCTTTGTGGTCTTTGACCAAAAAAGTAAATAACATAAATAAAAAAATAAGAAGATAGGTCCTTCGTTTACAAGTTTTCTTTTCAGCGTTACACAGAGTGTTGACATAATACGATTATGAAACTTCGAAGCCTCAAACAAGTAAAGGTTTAAATATTATGAGCATGACAGGAGATACAATTTACAATCGACACCCTTTAGCAGGGTTTGAGTGCCCCTTCTCTGTTCTGTTACTTACAGCAGAAAGATACACTCTTGCCACAAAATATATAAGTTGAAACAAGAAGGATAAGGTAAAGGCCGTTTTTTACTTTGCTTTAAACTTCTCATTGAATTACAAGACGCAATTCCTTGGCCTTGGTGCATTGCTCTGATTATCCATACCTTGTGGAATTAGTGTAATAGATGTGAAAACATGCATTATTATGTTATGATCAGATAAATGAAAGCCAACGGAAATATAAGCATGATGAGAGATTTTTGATCACATTTCTCAAAAACGGGTCCTTGAGATAGGAATTCTAGACGTCGGATATGTCACAATTCTTGGAAAATATCGTGAGTCGCATTTCCACATTAAACATATGTTAGAAAACCCATTTTAAAAAGTAGAAGTCGTACCTAATGGTGCAGTTCGTGATCCTAGCCGCCTCATCGTTGTTTATGGTTCGCAGATATCCTCAAGAAAGGTTATTTCTCAACTTAGTTGCCTGATGGTGCATTTTTGATGACTGTGCCAAAAGCTTCCATCACGTTGCCCTCTGTGTTGAAATTGCGGTCTAGACTCCAAATTACGATATTTCAAACTTCCCCAAGAGAAGACGAGGCGCACAATACTTAGGCCAACGGTGTAGATGATACAAAAAAAGTATTATAGAAGAAGAAACGTCGGCTATTTTTAATTTGAAATTGGTCAGTCTAGAGTAGATCAATGTTTTGTTCCAAAACTATTATCGGAGTGCTGAAGAATGAAAAAATGCGAAAGCCTTTGGAGAGTGACAATTTCAATTTAATTGTTTTGTTAGTTTTCGTGATTTAAACTATTCATGGGAAAGTGGCTAATCGAGTTGGGTCAATAGCAACCCCCCGCCCATGGGAATTAAAGGAAGTTTTTCTAGCCTGCGGTGATGTAGATCATCTAAGTAGTTAAGATTTGCTAAAAATCACAAACGTCTTACATGTGATGGCCTATTTGAGTATGACCCAAATAGAATTCAAAACAGTCTTCTCTAACACGACGAATGCGATCTTATGTTTTGAAAGTTATTGAAGATGCAAGATCTGTATTTTCGTATTGACAGCATAATCTAGTTCACATCATCCAGTCAGAAAAACAATCCATTCCGTTGATGGAGCTTTCATGATCCAAAGGCGCCATAGGTGTTCATTTTCAATGTTTCTGAAAACACCATCAGTACGCTGCACGATCTCGGAACATTGTTGTGTGACATGATGTAGAATTACATGATATCTAGCGGGGTGGGAAGCATGATGAATACCATGGGACAATTTCACTGGAGAAGATTGAGAAAGAAAGAAAGTGTGAGGGTATTGGTTTTTTTTTTTTTTTTCCCTCGCGAATCAGTGAATATTGAGCATAAAGTAGCCTTAACATTTCGTTAAAATTGAGGCTTGCATTTCGGTCTGTGACTGGACGTTCCTTCTGCCTCAAGCTATTCAGGTGCCGTTAAATGCAAAAGGACAAGTTGTCAAACAGAGTTAAATATTACCATAGTCGTGAAAAGATTCATTTTCCCTTTGGAAGTCTTTAACAATGCAATTTAGAACATTTTAGTCTTGCTTTAGGTAATCATTCTGGTACACTCTAGATCTCCCATACACCTTTTGTTGTATTTGAATAGCCTGGAATAGCTTGTAACCACGGTGCAAAAATGTTATCAAAAGCAGATTCTATGAATAACGTTTGATCACTTACACCGGTTGAAAACACCAGTCTTTCTTTTTGAAAAAATAAGCTGACTATAATGTGAAATGTGTAAGTACTTGTGGCCAACGTTGTTTTACGATACAATCAAGTATGTAATATAGTGATTTAGTGTACCCAACGGTGTTTAGGCGATTAGGCAACTCTTTAGACAAGTCTTTGTGAGAGAGGTGCAAATTGAAAGGACGACATTCCCGGTGCTTTCAAATTTAACCAAAGCGGTCTGCAGGATATTCCCCCGATCACTAGAGCGAATCAAATAGGGACGATCAAGAACGTAAATTGCAAGAATTCGCAAACCCAAAGGGGTACAGTCTGTGCATTTCAGGATGTATCGCGTTCCTTGAATCTCTAAGAGGTCGGTTCCTTATGACCCCTCACAAAGGTGGTGGTATGAATTCTGTTCAAATTTCCATCGGGAGAAAGTTATTTCTTAGAGGGGGTTCAGTGACCCCTTCCCCCTTTAGGCGCAAACCGTGAGTGAAAATACCTTAATGTACATTCTTTTCACGGAAAGTGGTTGTTGTTTGCCTGAATGAAAATACGAGTTGGATGACGCATAGTAAAACGCAAAGTGCTTCTTTAAGGCTTAGTTAGTTTCAAGTTCAATACATGCTATCACTATTTGTCACCATCAACTCATATTTGGTTGATCCCACCCAAATAGCCCAGGAGCTAGCAGACATTGTAACACATTCAAGTACACAAGTTTGAGTAATTAAATATGAAGACAGACTGACATGCAGGAACCCCTGAAACATTTAATTCGAATTCCCACAAATGGTTGCCTAAGGAGAGGGGGCCAAAACAATTGAATGCAAGGACGTTGACCTCTGTTGACCCCTACATCGTGCAACTAAGATTTTAGACAGTCAAAACATTTTTTATTTGGGATCCGATGAACTCCATCAACAAGTTGCAA